>BHDV01065367.1:142232-203475 GCA_005406045.1 Adoxophyes honmai
CATTTTTTTGCTCGTAAAAATATTGTTAGAGTCTTGTATGCTCAATTAGTGATTAGATTATTATTTATTCTACATTCAGAACCCAGTAAAGAAACTGAGCGTAAGTTGTAGAGTTTAAGTACAAAGTTTGTGTGATTCGTTAAATTGTTTGTTTGAGTTTGCTTATTATTTATTCCTCTCACCAATTCCGGCTTTCCTTCGATAAAAGCAAATTTTGTAACTTTTTTTATTTATTTACAGAGGAATCCTCGGATTTTCAAGTTGGGTGTAAGTATTAACACTTTCACAAAATATTTTTCAGTATTATTTAAATTTTAGGCTATGGAAATCGTTTAGAGAATATTACAGACGTCAAGCTAGCAACGTGTAACTTTAATTTATAACATTTATGTAATTTAAAACCTGGAAATTGTGGCTACGGAGCGCGAAACCGTGCCAGTCAGCTTAGCACAGTATACGCGCGAAATAGACTATAGGTACCTGTCACTATCTCAATATGTATAGACGTCATAAAGTGGACGGGTTGTCTTTCCTACTGGTGATGACGATGGTGATCATTTCAGTGCCTTTGCGTATCACAAAAAATATTCATGTGTGGTTTCGGGATACAATGTCACCTCTCCATTTCCTCCGTGGATGTCGTAAAATGCGACTAAGGAAATAGGTTTAGGTATGCTTTAGGCGACATGCTAGCAACCTGTCACTATTATACCTCTTCCATCGTTCTTAAACCTAAATCTATGTTGGAAGTGGCTGTGAAGCGTGGAATAGTCATGTTTTTGTCTATATCATGTTTCGTGTTCTCTGCCTTACATTTGGGAACACAGGCGTGATTGTATGTATATATATGTATGTATGATATACTTTCGTTTGTTTCAGTCGTTGCGGTTTACATACGTGAGTTTGCTATACCATACTGTTACATAGTGTTACCGTGAAGCTTTTAGTATGCTGCCACGAAATGGTGGAAAGATATTCTCGCCACAAATGGACGTAGTTTAGAGAAAAGGATCCAACCCACAAGTCACTCGTAATTGAAGTGACATAAGTCACATACATTTTTGACGCCTATAGATCATTTTACTTCGAAGGGTTATGCAATTTGGATCCTTTCTGCTAAACTACGTCCAAATAAGGAATACCAAAATTCGGAAGAGCCAAAAATTACTATTAACAAAGTTTCATTTTAAAGAACCACAAAAAAAATATCTTGCCAGCAATAAATAGCCTCTATACTTTCATAAATAAAGTTTTTTGATAAAAAAAAACAAATCTATTTATTTATTCATAAGAAAAATACGAATGGAACTTAAGAGCCGCAGCCTCACATCCAAAGAGCCGCATGTGGCTCGCGAGCCGCAGGTTGCCGAACCCTGTTCTGGTGAAATAAAACGGATTCGTGACCCATCTTCGGGAGCAACGCGCTACAGCAGCTTCGGATAAACGCGCACTGGGAGTCTAGTGTACCTAATCAAAACGGTCATGAGACGATACCGATTTCGTTTGCGAATTAACGCGAAATTGTACGGAAATTGAGACAGCGCCTCTAAGCGCAAATTACATTAATACACAAATTTTGCCTTTGAAAACTGCACTTTGTCCAGCTCAGGGACAACGCCACATCCGCACTTTTTCCCTGATTCCAGCAGCTGGACTGTTGCCACATATCGCCTTTATGCGCGTAACAATGGTGCCACCCGAAGGGATAGGTACTTATTTAAAACATGGATGACTCTTTTTTTTCAGATCGCACCTAAGCACAATGAGAGATCAGTATGTACTGCCTTTATAAAACATATTTATTAAAATTAAACCTCTGTGTGTTAACTAAGTACCTTTTGCAATTGCAGTCTGATTCGAGCGACCGCGTAAGTTTTATCAAGCTTGTGTAATTTAACTTTAATGGAAATGTCACATACTAATAACCTTAGTAGGGTAACGGCACCAGTTATGGACGGTTTAAGCTGACAAGCACCAGTGATGGACACTTCATTCATAATTTAAAGACCATAGAGTTGTGAATTGATTGTTGTAAAACAAATGACTTTTCCTTAGTGGGTAGTAAATAAAAGTCATTGTCCATTACTGTTTCTTGGTCCATTACCGGTGACTTTACCCTAATACTTAAAAAAAATATTTTTTCAAATACTTGTTTATTTGATTACAGCCTCATTCGAGCGATCGTGTGAGTTTAAATCAGCTTCTTTTTTGTGTAATTTCACTTTAAGCTACAGTTGTTTTTACTTATTAATTTGATAATATCGTTTTTTTAGAACGGCGACTCCCACGACCATTCTGCCGATACAAAAGTAAGTCAAAGAGAGATAAATTTAATAGAAAAAATAAGTCATTCCACCCGAAGGACTATACAGGGTGGCTGGAATTTGACCGTAAATATTTTAATCAGTGGTCGGGTATATGCATCTGAAAACTTGTAAAATTTCCTGAAATTTTTCATAATTGACCTTGTGGGAGACAAATGTTTTATCGCTTTTCGGGTCATTGCGCCCTGCCATTGTCAAATAAATAAAGTACTGTTTGATATAATTGTAAATATCATACAATTCTACAACCTTAGAAGAATATATTTTTTTTATAATTTTTTTGTTTATTTCCAGCCTCATTCGAGCGATCGTGTAAGTTTTAAACAGCCAGTTTTTGTGAAATTTAACTTCACGTTTTGCTTATCAATTTGATAATTCTCTTTTTGTCTTTAGAGCGCCATCAAAATTATAGCTCCAATAGTAAGTAATAACAGCGACAGCGACTCCAATCCAAAAGTAAGACAAGTTATAACAGATAAGAGAAGAAATTAATAAGAAACTCTATCGATAGTAAAGTCCTTCTACCCGACGAAATATGTAACTATTAACTACTAGCTTTTGCCCGCGGCTCCGCTCGCGTTGAATTCGGGGTATCACGGAAGAGATAGCACACATACCAATGTATAGCTTTGTACATTGAAAACTTCCACCCCTCACTTTAGGGAAATGGGGGGGGTTTGAAGAGACACAAAGTAGCCTATGTCACTCTCCATGCCCTAAACTATCTCTACCTAAAAAATCACTCCATCCAATCAATCCATCGCTCCGTTTAGCCGTGAAAGACGGACAAACAAACAAACAAACACACTTTCACATTTATATATTGGTACGGATACGGATTCTATGTAATTTAGCCACGTAGGAAAAAGTCCCGAAAGAGAGAGAAATAGAGAGAGATAGAGTGAGGGGGAGAGAGACAATTTTGCATCAGGGGTTAGGTGCAAATTAACTGTTTGTAATACTTATATCATACATGTATTTGTTTGATTGTTAACAGCCTCATTTGAAGGATTATGTAAGTTTTAATTATTTATTTTGTGTAATTTAACTTTAAGCTACTATTGTTTTTACTTATTAATTTGATTATTCTCGTTTTGTTTTTAGAACGGCAAAGTTATAGCTCCAAAAGTAAGTAATAAATAATAAAATCAGATTAAAAGGAAGATGAAGTCATTCTATCCGAAGAAACATACAGGGTGTTTGGCGCAGTGTGCCAAAATAATTTGGCGGATACAGGGAGTAAGTTCGTGTATATGTACGGAGGGAGAGAGATAATCCCGCTTTTTACAACAGAAGTTAAGTGCCAATTAACTGACTGTTCATAATACTAGGAAATACTTATCATCAGGGCCCGTAATTTTCATGACGTTGACGCAAAATTGACACCACGCTCCTTAAAAGTTGATCCCAAATAGTTTGGTTGTAAATTATTAATTATTAGTTGTCAAACACCCTTTGGTTACCCTGAATTTGCTAAACGTGGCACTGGAGTTTTGAATTCATGTGCTCTCCCTACCCCTCATGGGAATACAGGCGTGAGAATATGTATGTATGTGTTGTCAAACATTTTAATTATGTTTTTGCTTTTGTAATCGTATTTTTGTGACATACATAACAAACAAAAATACGATTATAAAACAAAAGGATTTTTATGAATATTGCTTTACGTATGAACGCGAAGATGACTTTGATTTTCTTTGTATGGGAATTAATGCAAGAAGGATGGCGTGCTTTACGTTAAAAAGGAACTGTGTTTTCTGCGTAATTATTGAAATGTGGTAACATTTAATAAAATGTATGTGACGTCATTTTTGTGTCAACGGCATGAAAGTTACGGGCCCTGCTTATCATACAACTTTACAACCTTAGAAGAATAAATCATTTTATCAAGTACTTCTTTGTTTTATTACAGCCTTTTTCGAGCGATAGTGTAAGTTTTAACCAGCTACTTTTGTGTAATTTAACTTTAAGCTATATTGTATGTATGTATACTCTGTTTATTTTGGGTTGAGAATTTTAACTGTCAAATCCTTACACATTTTTGAGTAATCCCAAGATATCGGCGCAAATTATGATGATGTTTGAATTAAGAACACTATAACAAACAATGTTAAGTGTATTTGCATAAATCATTTCCAGTTTTACTAATGAATTCCAGAGATAATTTCAAATTGTGTCCGTTGAAATTCTCAACCCAAAAAAAACGGAGTATAGGTAACTCTTTATTGTACAGAATAAACATGATAAAATAACAAACAAAACAGAACACAAGTACAAAGTCGAACATATCTCTTCCTGCTAATATAATATATGTTAAATTATATATTAAAGTTGCGACCACGCCAGTGCTTAAAAAAATGGTGACGGTACGTAATTGCAGTGACACGTTGACATTGCCAATGATGACTTACGGCACAGAAACGTGGTGTTTCACTATCGGCCTCATCTCAAAGCTCAAAGTCGCTCAACGAGCTATGAAGAGGGCTATGCTCGGGGTGTCTCTACGCGATCGAATCAGAAATGAAGAGATCCGTAAACGAACTAAAGTCACCGATGTAGCCCACCGGATTAGCAAGTTGAAGTGGCAATGGGCAGGCCACATTGCACTTAGAGCAGATGGCCGGTGGGGTCGAAAAGTGCTTGAGTGGAGACCACGGACCAGCAAGCGCAGCGTAGGACGTCCACCTACACGATAGACAACTTGATAAAGGTCGCCGAAAAACGTTGGATGCAGGTCGCTTCCAAGAGGTATTCATGGCAGTCTTAAGGGGAAGCCTATGTTCAGCAGTGGACGTCTTATGGCTAATGGCTGAAATGATGATGATGTTGATTCTATTTGATAAGTACACAGTAGAGTACGTGCAGGTAGCAATGATGTAGTCTCTAACTTATCTGGATTTTCTTTTCTTTTTTAGAATTTGAATTCAGTAAGAGTATTGCCCGGTGTTAAATATGTGGGTATAAATTATTACGATGAGGTGTTTTTTTAAAGGTACAAAACTTTGAAATGTTATAAAACAAAGAATTTATTTTCAAATTGTCATGAAATTTACTTTATTTGATAGTTAATCTTACGGCATTATAATTTAAATTTGTCTTTTGGCATATCTAATCTTTTCTAAGTTCAATTTTCGGCTACTTTTTCCAACATTTGTGGCCGTATACCAGCAACAATGCGGCGACTGTTGTCCTCTACTAAGTCGACAATATTTTTGGGTTTATCAGCGTACCTACCCCACAGAAAATAGTCAAGCTGCGTTAAATCGCATGATTCTATACGCGTCCCATCGCGTGACTATAGTCACGGGTCCGAAAAGTAAAATTATGCGGTCACCAAACGTTTATTTAAACCAATCAAATTTTGTGGCACGAGCTGTGTGACATGTTGCCCCGTCTTGTTGAAATCACAGGTCCAGCTCATCATTGTTCAGTTGTTCCACCAGCCCATAAAACGCGCCTAACAGATTTTCAATATAAATAAATTTACATAATTTGGAAGCATTGTACAGTCGTCAGTATGTTCTTGTTTAAATGCCACACCAAACTAAACACAAATCACTTAACAGCTGACAATATATATCCGCTAGTTAAAAAAATATTGCCAACAGTTCTATACCTCTAAAAAAACACCATTTACAGCTATTCATTTATATACCTATTGTATATAATTTTTAATTTTAAACAAGGGCCACCGGCCAAAACCACAAAACGCCGTCACCGGCATATTCCCTGTAGTTTTCATACACTTTACATGGACTCGCCGCACACGGTTGACGTCGTTGGCCGCCACACGCCACAATCGTCGCAGCTCGCTTCTTGTGGCCCGCACCGGCCACTAAACGGCTGTCTGAACTAAACAAGTGGCTGTCGCGCTTCAACTACTTTTGTAGCAGCGTCTAGCTCACGTCTAGCTTCTCGTGTGCAGCGACACTTAGGGTTGATTTGACCAAATGAAGAATAAGTAAAATAAGTCTTGGTAGAACTATTAACTCTCACCATACTCTCACTCTTCACATGAAAAATTGACTTTGCACGTAAAATAGGTATTCCAGGGCTAAATTGTACTCTAGTTTGGACGAATGTGCATTAAATATTTCAGTTGTAATCCGAACTAAGGTAAACGTCCCTGTGCTCGACACTAAGCCAATACTTGGCACTTGCAACCTTATGTCATAGTAATACAGGTGACAGATAGGTGTCATCTATTGGGCGTTAAGGCGTCGATCATTGGTACTTTTACCTTAAACGCTCAAGCCCCTTTGTGAGTGTTGGAGGGGGGAGATTTCTTATTAATTTTTACAATTACAATTTTTTTTTGACAATATGTATTTTTCCACAGCCCTCAAGACATTATCTGGCAAGTTCTCCTCACTCATGACTTTACTTATCATTATCACTAACGAATGAAATTATGACTCACTCATCTTATAACATGTCGAGCTAAACTCGATTAAAAACGTGAGTTATCCGTCTACACTAATATTATAAAGAGGAAAACTTTGTTTGTTTGTTTGTTTGTATGTTTGTTTGGTTGTAATGAATAGGCTCAGAAACTACTGGACCGTTTTCAAAAATACTTGCACCATTCGAAAGCCACATTATCCACGAGTAACATAGGCTAAATTTTATTTTGGAAAAAAAAAGGATTCTGTTAAATATTTGGGTTTAGATATCTACATCTGCACTAATATTATGAAGAGGAAAACTTTGTTTGTTTGTAATGAATAGGCTCAGAAACCTACGACCCCAAAATCTGAAATTTACGCGAACGAAGTCGCGGGCGGAAAGCTAGTAATTTATAAAATGTTTACTTAATAGTTAATAATTTACTACATTTCACTTTTCAGAGGTTTGACGACAGAAATGATAATAGTAGCGGCGACGGGGAAAAAGCAAGTGACAGAAACGACGATGATAGAGACAACGACGACGACAGACGAGATAGTGATAGACAAGACGACGACGATGATGATGACGATAGCGATGAATAACAATTCAACGACACAAGCATTAAAGTGTAATAAAGAGATGAGCGATGCATTAGAAATAACAGAGAGAAGATATAACTACATTTGTCAAAGATTCAAGTCACAAGTGTCTTAATGACGTTTGTGGAAGAAATTCTAATACTTGACGATAGATGGCGCTAGGGTCGCTGTTCTACATCGCGCTATCAATGAGTTCAAAAACACAAGTTTCAATTACAGTAGAACCCGCTTAAGACGATTTCTCAGGGACCCTAACAAAAACGCGTCTTAAGCGAGAAAGCGTATTATGCGGGAAAGAGAAAATAAAACATACTACATGTTTTAATTTTGGTAAATGGATGGGAGCTGTTCCTGTCAATAGAGAAGGCGTAAGCGCGGAGCCGCAGAGGCAAAAACGCCAAGATGGCAGCCTCCGCCGAGGCCAGCCCGCACTTACAGCCGGGCCGGGCCAAGCGGTCACCGCCCGAATCGAGCGAAGCTCGGACACTTCAAAGGCGAAAGAGTGCCCACACAGGAGCTGATCCTATTCATTCAGGAGATCCAAGCCAGCCAGAATCCAGTGCCATTTCTCTTGGAACGGCTAGCCACTCTGCACGCCTGGAGTGACTAGCCGGCTCAGGACGGCCCAATGGAACTCCGCCGGCCTTACGCCTTTTAAAACCGGGTTGCGACTTTACTGAATGGAGGACCAGGACCAGAAGTCTGACGTAGCACAGAAGACGACCAACGAGGCCTGAGGGCCCACTCGGGAGCGGGAAGACCCCGCTGAAGGAGGCAAATGCCTCGAACTGCATCTCTCGAGACTGACAATACGAGTATCTCGGCTCGGGCTCCCGCGTATTAAACGGGATGACGAATCGTATTAAGCGTTAAAAAATGTATGAAAATATGTCTCAAGTTGTAGGGACTGGCGTAAAGTGGCGTATTAAGCGAGAAATCGTATTAAACGTGATCGTCTTAAACGGGTTCTACTGTATCTTCTTCAGTACCCGAGTGTGGTATGTCATCACGAATTAATCCATTCTATCCACACAATGTCTGTCTATAAAATAAGCCATCTCTTTGTTATATTATTAAGACGATTGCATTAGCTGTTTAAATAAAATTAGATACCTGAAGATTTCTAACGACTGCTTTTGTTATAATGAAAACTGAGAATGTAAATTTAATTGTAATAAATCAATTACCAAAAAGGTAAAGCTGCAGCATTACATTTTGTTTTATTTACCTACCTGAAAACAAATAAATTATTGATCATTTTAACTAAATATTAGATATTAAGTTAATAATTTGTACACGTTCATACTAAAATACCTACTGAAAAACGTGCTATTTAGTTATCTACTCTGTCAAAAATTTGACTATGGGAAAGACTTCAGACTCCTATTATTTATAGAAAGATCTCTCTCATGGCAGAAGCCTGAGGACAGTAGTCCGCAGAAAAAGTTGGAAGTTGCAGGTATTTATGCAACCAATCTTTGACACTTTGAGAGTGCGAAGTAGAACACTACTTTGACACCTCTGGTTACGTTTGTCGAACAAGTTGTGCTACTCGACGATAAGTAGCGGTAGGATCGCTACAAGCACTTTTTATGAAAATGTCTAGACAATCGCTTAGTGTGAAGTTCGTATTGAACTCTAAAACCGTTTCTTTAGGTAGGTAGGTATGTGGGAAACATTACAATATAGAAATCTCTCCTGGTAGACGTTATGCCTGGGGACCGAAGTCCACAGAGAGAAAGTTGGAAGTTGTGTTTTTGCCACCGACCTCCGTTACTTCGTGTACGCGATGTAGGATTACCATTCGATAGTTGATTATAATTATAATATTGATGGCGTTTGTAGAAGAAGTTCGACTATTCGACGATAGGTGGCGCTAGGGCGTTCTGTTCTCGCTAAATTAAAAAAAAATTTTTTTTCTTGCATTAATCAGTCTATTCATGGACAAAATTTGACAATCTTGAATAGTTCTCAAGTTAATGAGGTTAAATGCTTTAGACGCGTAACTTAACGTAGGCACAATGTTAGTAAAGTTTTGTATGTAGAACTATATGAAATTTCCACCGAGGCATAAATATTGTCTCAAAATACACTATTAAGGGTCGATTTAATCAATTGCGAATACAATTTATTCTTGCTTTAAGTCACAGACATTTATTCCAAGACTAAATGTTATTCTCGTTAAGTTAACTGCGCCTTAACTCGGCGTAATGATCGGGGCCATAATTATGGCGCACGCATTAATTATGGCGAAGATTTTTTACTATTAGTATTATCGACTCAAATATCGACACTAAACTTGTACTCTCTACTCTGTGATTTTGACACCTGTCACCCGTACCTTACTATAGTGAAACCATAGAGGATAGAACCTATAGAGAAACAATGTTCGCAACCCCGGTCCGCAAATGTTTGTTTATTTCAATATACTAACGTGTAGTGTCACTGTCACAGAAACTGTATGGAGCCAACAACAGATCTGCGTGCAAGTCCTCATATTTCTAGATGTAAATTAATATACTTGCGTAATGACGTACTGTTCCATTCGTTGGTGTGGTAAAAACGGCAAAAATTCAAATTTGAAAACAGACGGTGTTACATTTAACCGGTAATTAACAGTAAACATGCATTTTTCAATTTATATTCATTTTAGTGCAGCTCAAGTTAACTGGTCATTCAAAATGACACATAATTATGCATCTCACTTTCACCTAGGTGTCATCCCATTACTTCATCTCATTCTTTCAATACACAGTGTAACTAGAGTTGCGCTCTTAATAATCAAATGACGTATCGATATTTATAAGTATTTCGTATTTTACGTTGCCGAATTAAATAAATGTTAACGTAACATAAAATCACGCCTTTGTTCCCAAATGGGGTAGGCAAAACACACGAAACGTGAAATAGACATATCCATGATTATGACTATTTCATGCTTGGCAGCCACTTTTAGCATAATTTTGGGCCAATCAATCAATCAAATCAATTTTCGAGGTTCGTGTTGAGGGGCCGAAGTCTTCCACTGCTAACAATTACAGTCCAGTGTCCCCGCGGGTTTTATTTAGAAAAAAACTGCTTTTTTGTATTTTTCAATAACAATCATTTTTGTAAAGTTTTGATTGTATTCACTTAAATTAAATTAGCTGTAATCCGCTGTGATTGAAAGTAGGTTTATTTTAGATTCATTTAACGAAACTGTTCACTGTTTACAGTAGGTAACCTTGATAAAAAATTTCGTATTTTTTAATTTTTTTACAGTTTTATTTTATTATCTCGGTCCAGATTAGCATTTTTTTTTTTCAATAAACCAAAAGATGACTGCATTGGTAAGGAATTAAATTTGTTGGTGAATTTTATAATCTTTTATTTTAAAAGTGGTTTACATTTCATTTATAATTGTACAAGAGCGATATTAATATTGAACGATGAGTGCGAAGACAGAGAGGTGAGCTTGTTTTAAAAATTGCGTTCCAGGACAATTAGTAAAAAATTACTATTATCGATTTCGATATTATTGATACATTTGTAAACTTGCCCAACTCTAGTTTGGCGCGCGATCTTGGGCCGGCCAATAAGAGCACAGCGAGGTCTTCAATTGTTTTGCGGAATAATTTCCGAACAACCAAGATGACATTAGTACTCTATAGGTTATATCCTCAATGAGTGAAACTAATGTAATATCATTGTAAACGTACAACTGCCAACTGCCTAAATTCAATCAAGCTTAATAGACTGTCTAAAGGTACATTTTGGATATAAGAAAATTCTAAAAATGTTATGTTACGAGTGTTTCAAGCTGTACAGTCTTGACTTTTATAGAAATTTATTCTTTGTAGGTTGTATGAACTGAAGTTTTGTACCTTTGAAGAAAAGAATCAAATTGTCAAACGTCACGTCCAGTGTTGCCACCTTAGTGACTTTGTCGCTAAATCTAGTGACTTTTCGATTATGTTAGTGACTTTTTTTCTCAGGCGTTTCATACATTTTAGTGTTTTTTTTTCAGTTAATATAGGTAGTATTCCATACATTTAGCGATTTTTGGAAAACATTTTCTACAATCTAGCGATATTTCGAAAAATGTTTAGCGACTTTTAAACCCAGCAGGTGGCAACACTGGTCACGTCAGATCCAAAACGTCAAACTTGTAATTGATGCTTTGTCGTAGAGATTGTGATTATTTTATTTTATAAACACAATTTTTAGCTGAAAAAGTTGCTAAAATGGCTGCAAAGATAGACCAGAAGGCCTATTTGCAGAAGTATCTAACTGGATCGTCAGGGGATAAGAAGAAGAAGAAGAAAAAGGTCGTCAAAGGCAAGGGGTAAGCTGGTGCTATACTTTTACCAATTTCTCACTGAATTTAAATTATTAACCTGGTCAACTGTGTTCAATCACATGCCTGGATGTACGGATAAAGTATTTTTGTACTATTTACTGCATTGTGAGTTAGATTTATCAAATAATCTAAGCTTTTGAAGGTTATGTTTTTTCTATGAACTACGATTCAATTAATGTGATATCGTGTGATTCATCTTCAGGATATCATATTTTAAAGCTGTGCCTTCGATTTACCACTAATCACAACCATCTGGAGATATCTCTTGTTCAAATTAATGATAAAAAGATATAAAATTAAATTTAGGCCACTAATGTCTGTTTATTTTGTTTTTGCTTCAGGATAAAATTTATTGATGACGACATAGACCTGTCCAAGCTGCGTCCATTAGATGGCGATGAACTGGATATCTTGGACAATGGGGAGGATGCCCCGCAAATCGCTGGCATCATTGACGAGAGGCCCGAGGAAATCAGGAAAATGGAACAGTTTAACACAAGTTCTAAGTGGAAAGTTGTTAATCAGGTACCTACCATAAATTCCTTATACATATAATTAGTGTTCCAGAACTATCAAGTTAGTTATAATTTTGATGATTTTTTGTGTTTGTGATATCCAAATTGATTGGGAAAGCAATGCAGACATTGTTCGAATATGTCAATTTATAGGATATTGAATAAAACCATAGAGGACAGACCACCTAGAGAAACAATAATGACCACCCAGTTCCGCAAACCGTCAGTTTATTTCAACTTACAAACTGTCACAGAAACTATAAAGAGCCAATAACCATAGAGAACCTTGGGCCGGCCATTAACAGCACAGCGAACGCCGCCATAGTTTGATGGAATCGTCTTCGAACAATTCCAATGACGTTAGTACTCTATAGGTTCTGTCCTCTAATACTAAAACTCATTAGTTTTCATATCTTTTCAGGATGATGGCTTCAATAGTAAACTACAAGTGCAAGAAATTAAAAAAGCAGTAAAAGAGAGAGAGAAAGAGAATGAACTCATTTTTGGGAAAATGTACAGTGATTCAGAAGATGAAGCACAAACTGTAGATACAAATAAAAAAGACAAATCTAAAGAGAGGCGGAACAGCGACAGTGACCAAAGTCCACAAAGGCGAAATAGAGAATCACCTAAAAGACAAAATGACAATGATTCAGATCAATCTCCACCCAGAAAAAGTAAATCTAACAATAAGAGAAGTAAAGAGCATGACTCAGATCAATCGCCACCAAGAAAAAGTCACAGAGACGGCAGAAGTAAAAGAGGTGATGATTCTGACCAATCACCTCCAAGAAAAAGTCGAAAGGAACAAAAGATTTCCAAAAGAGGTCACGATTCTGATCAGTCACCTCCTAGAAAAAGAAGTCAGAAAGAACAGAACAAAAAGAACTATGATTCTGACCAATCACCTCCTAGACGACATGATCGCTCAAAAGATAAAAGGAAAGGATATGACTCTGATCTGTCACCTCCTAGAAAAGTGGAAGGTCGCAGACCCAAAGAGAGGAGAAAACCGAGTCGCTGGGGTGAATGGGGAAGCGAAATACCAGATTCCGATGCATCACCTCCAAGAAAGATGAACAAACATTCCAGATCACCTGCCAAGCATTCTCAATCACCACCAAGAAGATCTAGAGAAGATAAGAAGTCTAGAAATTCACCAGAAAGCAAAAGGAGCTCAGTTTCTCCGAAGAGACAAAAGAGAGGCGAAACGAAGAGGAGAAAATCGCCGCGTCGTAATTCAGATTCTGATATGTCCCCACCGAGAAAGCGATCCCCAAATAAAAGTAAAAACAATGACAAAGGAAGGAACAAATCTCCGGATTCTGATCTCTCTCCACCTAGAAGGAATGGTGATAGGAATAGAAGGAACAGTGATTCTGACATGTCGCCTCCAAGAAGAGATGATAGGAACAGGAATGATAGTCCTCCACCGACCCATAAGAAGATGGCCAAGACTTTGGACGGAAAGTTAGCTGGATTGCAAGACGCTGGGCAACTCAAGAGCGAGAATGAAGCGTTCCGACGGATGGAAGAGGAGGCCTTCAATAGGATGAACGATGAAGTTTCCGGAAGGAATGCCAAAGCAGTTTCTAGAAAGAGTGAGTATTATTGTTTAATATGTCGAAGATTTTGACACTTGAATTAGTAATGGGTCTAAAACATAATCCAGTGGCACGTTTAGCAATTCCAGGGTAACCAGATGGCTAAATGTGATATTGCAGTGACAGGTTGCTAGCTCATCGCCCACAATACACTAACCCTTTCCCAGAGTCGAATTGCTAAACGTGGCACTGGATTTTTTAATTTATGTGCTCTGCCTACCCCTCATGCGAATGCAGGCGTGAGAATATGTGTGTGTGTCTAAAACATACTTAATGTCAATTGAGCAATTATTTGTGAATAACTTTGTATGCATGGACAAAACTTATAGTTATTTTTGCTCAGAAATTATAATTTGATTGTTTTTTCAGGCAAAAGAGAGACATCGGAAGATAGACAGAAGCAAAGGGAAAAAGCAGAGAAGCAAAAGGAATTAGATGAAAAATACAAAAAATGGAGCAGAGGGTAAGTTTTTTACTAGCCTCAATTAAATTAGGAAATAAATTTATAACATCAACATTTCAACCTATGCTAAAAGTAGCAATGAAGCTTGAGGTAGTCAATGTTTTGACATTTCGTGTGATCTGCCTACCCCATTTGGGAATACAGGCGTGATACACGCGTGACACGTGGTTTAACAAAACCCGTGTAAAAAATGTGAATTATTAAAACGAAAAATTTTGTAAACCCTAGTAAACTATCACTTAATATTCCTGAACTTATCATGGATTATTTAACAGTGTATTCTTTGACGGACTTTAAATATTTCATTCAAAAAGTTTTGCAAACTCAAAATGAGGAATTTTTGGGCTTTTTTTATTTTTCAACTACTCTATATCTACTCCTTATAATGTTAATCCCCTTTTTGCTTTACTCGTAACAATTGTGTATTATGAATAACCTAACCTAACCTGTTTCAGACTTAAACAAGTGCAAGACCAAGAGTCGAGGGTGCAAGAGTTCATGCATGAGGCTGCCAAACCCTTGGCTCGGCACAGGGATGATGCGGACTTGGAGGGGAGACTCAAGCACGTAGAGAGAGAGGGAGACCCCATGCTCCAGTATATCAAGGAGAGGAAGAGAGAAAGGGGAGAACTAGCGCCTGGTATGTATAGACACAGGTTACATTGACCCTAGTACCTTGGTCATGTGGTTACACGCTCCCCCTAGTCACACTCGTCTGACATTTTTTTTGGTTTGTTACACACTTCCCTGCTACACTCTTCTGTGTTCAATACAAACGGTATTATCATTTGCTACGATGCATTGGGTCTTGCAAATGTCTGAGAATTTTACCCTTGAAATTCAAATCTTAAAATAGATGGCGTATATGTTTTCGCGCTCCCCTAGTTACACACCCTCTTGGCACACTCCTCTGACATTTTGACAGTCCGACTCGTGCTTGGCCGGTTTTAAACCCAAAACTGTTCTAAAAGTGGCTGAGAAACTTGTAGTAATTAGAGTTGTCACGAATAGTGATTTGGCCGAATACCGAATTCCGAATATTCGGCAACGTTGTCGGCCGAAGCGCCGAATATTCGGCACAAATTACATGCTTTCGGCGCCCGTAAATACGACAAGTCGCAACATGTCTGCGCGGGTTGGGGGTATGCGGCCATTTGACTTTTTGTTTCAATTGTGAGTAAGTCATGTCAAGGCACGCGGGTATCATTTACGACGAAAAGCGTAATCGTTTGCTACCATCAAATGCTGAAAAAAATGTTTTTATCCATTTCAACTCACCACTGATAAATTTCACTTTTAAAAATAACTATTGTGATTTGGTAATAAATACAAATCTTATAAAATGTGGTGTCTTTTTGTCTATAATTTGATATTCGGTATTCGCCCGAATAGTGCGTATTATTCGGCCGAATACCGAATACCAAGAAAAGTGGCCGAATACCGAATAGTGGCCGAATATTCGTGGCATCCCTAGTAGTATCCCTTTGTCGATGTAGCGTTTCGTGTGCCCTACCACGGATGTGACATTTACTTTTTTTTCACAGAGCGTCCATCTTACAAGGGCAGTTTCCCGCCCAATCGCTTCAACATCCGGCCAGGGTACCGCTGGGACGGTGTCGATCGCTCCAACGGCTATGAGAAATCCTTCTTCGAACACCAAAGCAAGAGAAGAGCACAAGAAGAAGAAGCTTATAAATGGAGCACAGAAGATCTGTAGATAAAACTCAGGTACGGTCAAGGGTAAAAAAAAACTAGTTAGTCCGTCAGATAGTTTATCAAAAAATATGGTACAGTTTTCCCAAGAAAATAACTCCGATCGGCTGTTACCGTCTGCGCCGAGAAGGACAGAACGATATCCGAGAGTAGCCGAACGCTGAACGTTTTAAGAGTCAGGACTCCCATACTAGCCAATGGAATCAGTTTGCATGGCTGATCATTACCAACATGCACGCAAAAGACGTGACGTCACGTCATGTTGACGTGACATCTATCAATCAATAACCAAAAACAACGCATTAGCGCGCGAAAGTCTCTTTTATCATTATTATTATTTTGGTAATACTGTAAGTTAAGTAAAACCGTTTAATAATAAACTGTACTAACGTTTTGTTTTAGTATGATGGTAATGATCTGCCATGCAAAGTCCACAGAAAAGGTTTTTTTATTCCTAGTTACGCGAGCCTGGACATATGTCATGAGTCATCTGTCTGTGACATCAATCAATAACCAATCAAAACTCGAGTGTTAAAAATCTTTTTTTATCTTTGGTAGATCGAAGTTTCCCGCGTCACAAAACTCGTCTACCGCGCAGGTATGTCCAGAGGAATTCTTAGTTCGGTAATACTGTACGAGGCCAAGAAAATAGTCTATCACTTTTGCCAAAAGTTTCTGTGAGATCAAATTAATAAATTACCAAAGGTTATCTTATAATAGACGGAAAACTCACGTTTTAAATCGAGTTTATCTCGACATGTTTCGGGCTAATTCGTAGCCCTTCATCTAGGAGCCGCGGCGGCCGCTGTTACCAAATGCGCACTGCGCGCCACCGCTCTATTTGCGCGACTGCTTGTGCTAAACATGTCGAGCTAAACTCAATTTAAAACGTGAGTTACCCGTGTTTTACAAGATGGGTGAGTCTCACGGTGGTTTAAAACTAGCAAAAAGGTTGACTTTTCTAACGGAGTGTGAGATGCTCAAATATGACGTATCAAGTTTGACGTTTGACACATGATATGATGTAAATACAATAATAATAAGGGAGCTATTGTCTCTATCATAATATTATGGCAAGGGGAAATCGACCTTGTTGTTTCATGAGGTTCAAATGAACATCGATCATAAGGGGGTAGACCAATTTCTTGGCCGATTATACACGGATTTTTTGACGATGATACCGTGCTCTGAAGTTTTCAGTGAAGTCACTACGTGGTTTTTGCCACGCCGTGACGTCACAAGCCCCCACTCCCGAAGTTTCATTTTTTATTTATTTGATAAACCAAAAAACATGAGTCATATTTTGCCATAATCTAACTAACGGACTAATTAGAATGTTTTTTTTTTACCAAGTACACACGCGCGAGGTTTAGGTGTGCTTTAGGCAGGCTAGCAACCTGTCACTATCATACCTCTTCCATCTATAGTAGAGACTTTTAGGTACTTAAAAGAAGATAAACAAACGGGAGCTGTCAAAAGTCAACCCGACAAAAACAAAAATCACGTAAGGTATGTGTTGCTACATTAAATACGACACTTTCTATTTTAGTCGCATTACAAGGTTTGATCCATCGAAATGTAATGGGACTAAAATAGAAAGTGTCGTATTTAATGTAGCAACACATACCTTACGTGATTTTAACTTTGTCGGGTTGCCTTTTGACAGCTCCCGTTTGTTTACCTTTTTTAAGTACCTAAAAGTCTCTACTATACGAGTGGTTATAAATCGGGAAATAGCCATTGTGGCTTTGTAATGTTGCCTGTACTCTAAATACCCCATTTGAGAGTACAAGAGCCATGTGTGTTACATAGTTTCGGTCCTTGGTGGCCTACATAAGGCGGTGGAGGCAATGGTCAATATGCAATATGCACATTTTTTATGAGAGTATTTGTTCAATAGTATAGTTTATATCTGTATATAACGTTTATAAAAAGTCCGCGTCCTAAAGGTATTTAAGTTACCCAACTAAGCATTTGAAAAGGTCGTGATGTCATCGTACTAACCGTACTTGAGTTTGTTGATTCGTTGTCAAGGCAACGCGTTTAGAGGTTAGGTTAGTAACAGTACGACGACGTCACACCTTTGTTGGTAACTTGAGAATCTTGCATTATTTTCACAAATTAATTTCATGCGCATAAAAAAATTATGTGTTTGTAAAATAAATGTATATTGGCTGTTGTTCCCCACACGTTATATGAGATTGTTAACAGTGTTTCACTGAATGATATTCGATCAATAATTGCCTAGATAACTCGTGACTTTAATTGTGATATCATGTGACATTGCCCAGTTGTGGGACATTATTTAGGTTTTTTATTTATTTAACGGAGACGGGTTTCGAACCCATAGCCCTTTTTAGAGACATTTTTTTACTATATCTGTAGCGCCCCAGTGCCACGATCTTCGGAACTTTGTAAGTGCGATGTAGAACACTTTGACAGTTATTTAGATGATTTGTGGAAGAAGTTCTACTATTGGACGATCGATGGCGCTGTCGTTCACATCCAAACTTAAATCTAGTTGTAATTATCGATCGAAACGACTGGCCTATGACTGTTAAAATATTGAATATCGAGTGTTCATGAGGAATTAAATGTATAGATTTTACTGTAGTAAAGTTAAATTTGAATTGCACATATATTTGCACTATCGGTGCACGCTGTTTAAGCAATTGAACGTCAAATTATATTTTTATGAAGTACACTTTTGTGGATTATTGATTATGGAAATGCAATTGTTTTTTTTTATAAAATACCCGATTACTTATCAGCAGTGGTCGGATCTAGGATGCAATTTCCCGGGGTTTAGGGCCATAATATTAAGATGGATATGACTTACAACCCCGCGAGTTTTTTGATATTTTATTATCATTACCGGGTTCGATCCCCGGTCGGGGCAGATGTTTGTATGATGAATACGAATGTTTGCTTTCGGGTCTTGGATGTTTATCTATATATAAGTAAGTTTATCCGTTGTCTAGTACCCATAACACAGGCATTAAATTGCCTACTTTGGGACTAGGTGATTGGTGTAAAAATTGTCCAATGATATTTATTTATTATTTATTATTTATTACAAAAAGTAAACAATTACTCATGATCAACCTCTTATTAAATGAAATGACCACTTGAAATAAGCGGTAGATAATGTCATGACCATGACTGATATTGTCATTCAAATTGAGCCTTGCATATCAAATTCTCAACATTATCGACAAATAATAATAATTTCATTACAAATTTCGATTATTTAGACAATTCTAGTGTTCTTTAAGTGTGCAAATATTAAACGCTTTTTAATTTTAGTCCACTATCCGAAATCCCGGGAAATCCCGAGGCACATCCACGATAAGCATAACGTTTAAGCTCGTTCACCCCAAATTGCATGCTAGATTCGATCACTGCTTATCAGCATCTTCGGTTAACTTCGGCATCGTAGAGCGCCCTCTCGCTCTAGTCCACGATCCGTCAACTCTTTCTAAAGACGAGAGTAATCTCTCGGGCCTTGTACTGTATAATCAAAATGACAATTTTATGGTTTAAAATCCCCGGCATCCATCTTGGCAAGTTTTTTTTTTTTAGGTATCTCTTGATGGTACCCTCGACTCGAAAACCTTGCCAAGTCAGTATGTAGATTGTACTAGTATTGCAAATGTGACAAAATGTTTTATCTTGTAAAATGATACGAGATTGCGTCATAGATTTACTAAAAAGTACATACAGGATATGCCAAGCCCGTACACCACGCACAGTGACTTAAGTAGTAGGGTCAGCGTCAAAAGTAAGTGATAATTTTAGTATAGCATTTGACGTAACTCAGTACTAAAATTGTCAGTTACTTTTGACGCTGACTGTACTAAAACAATCACTCGATCACTTATATTTATTGGGCTAAGTGCAACGTAGTGGCATATCTGTACTTTATAGTAAATATATGAATTGAACAAGAATTTTGAAAATTATTTCGATTATTCTATTTTATGGAGATTAAAGGCTGGCCACTTCATTGTGAGATTTGGAATTGTTGCGAAATTTAATCGATAACAATTATTTTTTTAAACAGTGAGTACTAATTGTCTATGGAACATATCTTGCCAGCCATTGGTGTCAACTAAGTAGCATCCTATCAAACATAATTTTGTCTGACGTAAAATCTGAATAGCGAATGGAATAATGTATAAAAATTACGCATACTGAATACTGCAATAGTTATTTATGTGAATTATGTTTTATAGTTATTTATATGTTGCATAATAAAAGGCGTTAACATACAGCAGTTTATGAAATGAGCCAGCAAAGGCGAAACTGATACAGAATCATGAGTATTTTAGTGCTTAGCTAATTATGTACAGTTGCATACCATGTAATAATTTTGAAAAATATTCAAAGATAGCATTTGTACGAAGAACGGCTAAATGACGAACCTCACAAAAGATTGGTCAGGCTTTAATGACTTATGTTTTTTGTAACTGTAAATCGAAAAAAAAGTAGTATCTGTGGTGTAGACGTGGCAACACTTGTGACTCATCGGGTAGTTGTTAGTACTGTCTGTCTGATGTATCGGTGTTCATTGTTTGTGAAATGTAGAATGCATCGGCAAGAATACTTCCCCAGGGTATTTAATTTAATACAGAATTTTTAAACGTGGGTTAATAATTTCGTAAAAAATAGAGCGAAAAATCAACTTGAATACATTGTTGTTCCAATTATACATTTTATAATCGTAAATCAAAGAATGTACCAGAAAAAGGGTTGCTGTTATTTTTTACCTACTATTAAGGTGGTCGAACCATCAAAATGGTTAAAAATTAAATTTTGGTAGAATCACGTCTAAAGACAATAGAAAAAGACCCCTATCCATTTCTTCTGGTTTATATAATAATATTGTGACTTTAAAATATACCACAAAATACCGGTAACAGAACAGGATTTTAATTCAATTAAATCCAACCCTCACGATCGTAAACTCGCTTGTAAAGATATAGTGACAAAGGAAGTATTTTTGCCGATGCACAAATCCGTTACTTTGGTGTGATAGCCATAATGCTATGTGATAGTTAGCCGTCTACAACGTACTGATCGATGTAGCTTCAGTGTTTGTTGATGTTTAGAAAAGGTGGACTTATCCCTTCAGGTGGCAGCGCCGCCTGTTAGCTGACAAGTCAATGGCTTTACTCACACTTGGTTATCGCAAATTATCAAAAAAGTCAATGGACGATGTATAAAAACCATGTTTTGTATCAATTAATGCTATTCCATTTATGTGAAGTTTGTTAGTGATCAAATACCAGATGACAATTAATGCCGGGAGCCGGCTTGTTGCCAATTACGGGCTTGCCGGGAAGCGGTCAAATGCCGCTCGAAGGGTAATGCTAGATTGGTAAAAAGTACCGCCTTTTGACACGGAGGCTACCAGGGGGGACTATATTCCGATAACTAGGAATGAGAAGCAGGGATGACATAGTAGGGTCAGCGTCAAAAGTAAGTGATAATTTTAGTTTAGAATTTGACGTAACTCAGTACTAAAATTGTCAGTTACTTTTGACGCTGACTGTACCATAACTAACTGATATTATCTAGTGCACCATATTGCCAAATAATGTTTTCCAAATTGGTCTTCCTCAGTTCCAAACAAAAAGCAATTTTTAAAAATTCGAACTTTAAAATTGACAACGAATTTTCTCACGTAGACTTCCCACTTTGATGCAAATTTTAAAATACTCTTTATTTGCACTAATTGCAAAATTGATACAGGTTTCAATTTTATGACCTGTTTTAGCCAGCGATCAAATACATAGGACTCCTTATCCGAATTACATTTATCTTAAGTTTTCAAAATGGAAAACAACCGAAGACTATTTTCAAAGATTATTTTCGGAGATTTTGTTCTCTAACGTAACAAGCTTGTGGCAAATATTCCAATAGAGAGACCTCTCTCCAGGCAGATGTTATGCCCGACCGAAGCCCACACAGAAAGTTGCAACTAAAGGCGTCCGATTACCGGAATTTTGTTAGCACGATGTAGAATACTTTGACAGTTGACGACGTTTATAGAAGTTCTACTCATCAATAGATGGCGCTAGGGGTCGATATAGTATAGACTATACTCGTCGACAACGCACCGTTGAATTGTCAAAACGTCAAAACTAGCTGTCATATTTAATGGAAAATTTGACAGCTCGTTAACAACTTTAGTTTGTTACGTTAGAGAGGAACACCCAGAAGTTAAGTACTTAACTGGCCGGAAATTGACCGTAAGTATTTGAACCAGTGGTCGGGTATACGCGTCTAAACACCCCTGTGAAGATTTTGCTGAATTTTTAAGGAAAATTATTTTACAGGGATTTTCAGACGCACACATCCGACCACTGGTTAAATATTACGAGCAATTTCCGTATCACTAATTTTGTATGACCAATTTAATTTCATCCTGAATATACCGTGTGCTGGAAGGTAAAGTCCCCAGTAATTGACAAGGACACTCTTATCCACAAAGGTATAGTCGTAATTTTTCAACAATTAATTCACAACCTGATGTATGTAAGAATGAAATTTCAGCTGTCCATAACTGGGGCAACCTTACCTACTTAAATACGTACTCATATTTATGTAACCGTTTTGCAGATAAATAAAATGTCTTATGAAAGCCTAAGTCCAATGATTTGAAATATGAAACCTTATACACGTTGAATATAAGAATAGTTTTCGATTGGTATTGTTGGTATTTTTGAAATAATCACTTTTGGCGGCCTGTAGCTTTGGCTAGCTCGTACGGCGTTGTTACGTGACAGAGGAATTTGAACTTTAAATCGGACGCGGTTGTTCGTTTTTGCAACCGCTGGGTTCGGAGAGATGCGAGCTTGCGAAAGTTAATGTTATATTGATGTGTCGGTGTTTAGAATTCACGATAAAACAGGGATTAATGATGTTGTATAAATGGAAAATAAATGTGAAAAATGTATATTTTGTTTCATTGATTTTATAAATAAACTCGGTGGGAAAAAAACACTGAATGGCCTAATTTGAGAGCCACATTATTTTGCCACTGAGCTGGCTCTATTATGAAATCCTTATTAATAAATATAGTTACAGAAAACTACCGTAGCTCTCGCTCATAGTGAGATAAATTGAATACATGGAACTAATCTCGATAGAAAGATATAAACAAGAAAAAAATACGTTTAGGCATGCTTTGCGAGTTTTGTGACAGACTTGCATACTGTCACTATTATACCTCTTTGATTTGATCAGTCTTTAAACCTAAAATTATGCTAGAAGTGACTAAGACACTCTGAATAGTCATGATCATGATTTAGTCTACGCCACGTTCTATGTACTCTGCCTACCAAATTTGGAAACACAGGCGCGACGTATATACTATGTAATTTAAAAAATGTGTAGTTTAAAATAACAAGACCTATTTCAGTAAACCATTTCATTTATTATTACAAACTGTAGTCACAACGAAGTCATAATGTTAGGTGTTTAAGTATTTATTTGCGTCGCTATTCACAGCGCAATAAGTGCCATTTTCCTTTGATACAAAGGCCTTTCGTTTCCCATCTATTTTAATTCTAATTACATTATAAAAATGTATCATTTAGCAAACTCTTGTATCTATGTATTCGCTACATGCTTTACTACAGTTGACACAAATAGATCAAACATAATAATGCAACTTGATAATTTTTTTGCTCAACAGTTGACTGGTATACACTCCTTATAGGGGTAAATTCGCCTTTTTGCTAGTATCTTACTATTGGTTGCCAGTCTTTATTTCTCTTCAATACAAATTTTCACTTTGTTACATTTTACATAAAAGGCGAAAGAGTGGTACATACATAAGTGTGAGGAAACTTATGTTAGTAGATATTTTGTTTCAATTGCTAAGATATAATTATAAAAATTTGCATGCCAATAACTCTCTACAACATTTTTATACCATGTTTAAAGGAAATAAACAATTTTCATTTCATTTCATTAATTTCCCCGCTTTTCATTAGTATGGAAACTCTGCATCTATTGCTTTTCCAACCTATGTGTGTCAACTGTCATGAACGTAACTATGAATAACTATATTAACTATTGCTTTACAAAGGCAGGTAGGCTCACATACGGGATCCCCTTGGAATGCATAATTTTATTTAGACTATTATTGTTTCGCATAATTGATTTGGCATAATTGATTTTGGCATAACAGTACATTCGCATAATAGTACCTTGGCCTAATACTTTTTTGGCATACTACGCTAATAGCATAATTTCATTTGGACTAATTTGTATTGGCCGAATACACATTACGCATACTATTGTTTGGGCTAATAATTATTTGGCATAAATGTCACTATGCATAATTTAAAAACTCAGTTTCGTTGTTACCATTTATTTACTTTTATTAGGTTAGGTTAGGTTAGTATGAAATCCAGGCGCGAAGCGCCTAAACATCGTGGAATAGTACGCGGACCACCATCGACATCGGTTTAGTTCCTAAATAATATATAAGTATGCATAGCATTGGTATGAATAGCAATAATTACTACGAGCCATTGGTACAAAACTTCGCTATTTTTTGGCATAATACTATTATGCATATTGATATGATGCCATTTGATTATTATGCCTATTTATGCTTATGCTTATAGATATTAGTCTTGATGACAATTATGCTTCCTGTATTTATGCTTTTTAATGTTATGCATTAAAAAATATGCGTAATGATGATTATGCAAAAAACAATTTCGGCGAAAAGTGTTATGCGAAATAATATTAGTCTAAAAAACTTTATGCCTTCCAATAGAGAACCCTCACATACTTGCATCCCCACCCGCGTTAGCACGGAAACCGGAAAGAAATGTAGCGCAAAACATTTACAATCGTATTTTATCGGAAAACTTCATATTTATCATGCTCTGTCAGTCATTTTTGACAATTTTGAATTTCATTAAGTCACACATTTCTTTCTTGAAAAATGATTTTTCTAGCCCAGAATCATGGACGCTTTTTCATGGAACTTTGACGATTCCTTTCTGTAAGTGTCATCCTTGCACAAATCGCATCGCACTTGACTATTTTTTTATAACAGAGTAAGTACAGTCGTGATTGTTGAGCCACTTGCCATTGTTCGCAACTTAGACGTGTAATCAATGACCGATCTGACTGACTAGATGTTATAGATGCTAGCTATTGGATTAGTATTACACGACCAAGTTACAAACATTGGTAAGTGGCTCAACAATCCCGGTTCGCGACTGTACATCACGAGTGGGGATACATAGGTAAAGCCAAGGCAGTAAGCTTAGGACGACAACGCGCCGTCGACGCGTGCGAAATAGCCTACCTGTCATTTTCTGAAATTTAATTAGACAGTGACAGGTGGGTACTCTTTCTCGCGCGCGAGTCGATTCGCGCCTTGCCTTTCTAAGCCAGATCGATCAAAACAAAGAACTCGTACAAAATGACTTCACACACAAACTTTATTATACCTACTAAGCGTATTTTGAGTTACAATTCGACGGTACTTACTCAACGTCGTATCTCATTGAGTTACATAGTTTAAAAATCAATCTTAACTGTAGTTCATAGTGTTCATTTTCAAACAATTCAACGCAATACTATACGTGGTTCAGTAAATACAGCGTGGATTTGAGGCAATCAACTATTTTGTATTACCATTCTTGTATATTGATTTTTATAGTTCTAAACACATTTTAGGGCATTATTTTCGCGTTCTGATGCCACGTCAAATTACATACATACTTTGACGGATTATTAACGAAAAGGTACTCTTGAATTTTGCTAAAGTTTTTTTTTTAAGTCATGGAATAAAAATATAGTCGAGCCTTTTGACCAAGAGTACCTTTATTTTATGTTCAGGAATATGTATGTATGTATGTATGCAACTCTTTACTGTACAAATAATCATGACAAAACAGAACATAAGTACAAAGGCGAACATATCCCAAAAGGGATCTCTTCCTGCTAACCTTCAAGCGATTGACAAAACATGTGAAATTAGAGTAGACACACAAAGAAATATCCATATCCATAAAAACTGTATTAAAAAAAAAACTTACTGTGAACTGTAACCCAATTATAATGGGTGACCCAAACGACACTAACATGAGAATAATTTAACAAAATAGTTGATTGATTCACAATAAAATTACTGCTCATAGTAATCAGGATGCAGTTCATCTGTGTACAATTATAATGAGATTTATGTTATTTAGAAACCATTATTCTACTAGGAAATGACTAACTGCCGTATTTAGAGACGTGATTGTAATATTCAAAATTCATTCCATCCATTCAATGTTAAATTAAAATAAATAATCGTGATTTTTTTTTCCGCCAAATAAAACCAAATCACAGTTTTTTTTTCCTCTTGTAATTTGACAGATTATAGCTAGTTACTAGTTTAAAAGATTTCAATAGACATGTTATCTCGACATCCCTAAATACTGAAGTAACTCACTTCCAAAAGTCTTAGTCGGTGGCAAACAGCCCGACGCTGCAATGCGGAGTGATCTATCACCGCGCGACTAATCACGGGGTGATCAATTCGCTGAGTGATCAATTACTAAGTGATCAACCACCAAGGCCGGAGAGGAATCAGTCATCGGGCGACCAATCGCAGAGCGACCAATCACTGAGTGACTAACCAACAGGCGACCAATCACTGTGCGACCAATCACCTAGTGACTAATCATAGTGACCATCACTTAGTGACAAATCGCTGTGTGAACAATCCCTGAGAGGCCAATCACCTAGTGACTAATCATCGAGCGACCGATCACCTCACCAATCACCGTGAGCTCGCGATCGATCGCTCGGCAGGCTGCAGCATGTGTGACCAATCACTTGAGTAACCAATCGGCGGATGACCAATCACGTAGTGACCCACCATATAGTGCAGTGGTTCTTAACCTTTTTGGCTGGCGACCCACAATTCAAATATATTAGAAGACCGCGACCCGATTAAAAATAAAAAGAAATTAAATGTAGTGATTGCGGGTTTTTTTTTAAGTTTTGCAGGTCCTGCGACTCATCTCGATGGCCCCGCAACCTAAATTTGGGTCGCGACCCGAGATTAAGAAACGATGATCTAGTGGCTAATCACTTAAAAAGCAATCACTAAGTGACAATCACCTCGGTCATCACCGCTTGATCGATCACTCCGCACACACGACAAATAACACGAGCCTAACGCCTCCCCCTCCCCCCGTAGCCTCCCCTCCCACCCCCTCTCCTTTCCGTGCGGTCGTCATGTTCATTCTGGTACCCCCTGTACCCTTGACCTTGACCCTGGCCTTGGGGCTGGTAGTTGGACGTCTGATATGTCTTGTAGCCGCCGCCTGTAAAAGTAGTAGGTAGTATCAGAAATGCAATTGTAACCACGCAATATGTTCGGTGTTAGGCGGCCTTTACACCTGAAAGTTTCTTACGCAAGTCTTACGTAATTTATTGCAGGTTGCATTTACACATGATAAAAACTTTCAGTAAATAATGCTTACGAAAGTTTTTGGAAAGTAAACTTTCGTAAATTATTTCAAGCCCATTTACATTGCTTACTAGATCTGTAAGAAAAATGCCTTCTCAAAGTCGCCACGTACCCAAAGGGTAAAAACGGGACCCTATTACTGAGACTTCGCTGTCTGTCTGTCCGTCTGTCACCAGGCTGTATCTCACGAACCATAAGAGCTAGAGAGTTGAAATTTTCACAGATGATGTATTTCTGTTGTCGCTATAACAACAAATACTAAAATTAAAATAATAATAATAATAATTAAGGGGGGCTCCCATAGAAAAAACGTGTTTTTTTTTTTGCTGTTTTGTGTCTATTTTAAATAACTGTAACAGCTAAATACTTGACATGCTCACAGAATATTTAATTAAATATCTACTTCAAAAGGAAATAATTAAGTTGAAATAAAATTTGTATTTTAGGGGGGCTCCCATACAAAAAATCCTTAGTGCGCGAGTCCGACTCGCACTTGGCTGGTTTATTGTTTTTACGCGGTTCTTATATTCTTTATATTATTTGTAGTCCCATAGTATGAGGCGTGCCTTATGAGGCACTTAAAGTTTCAGCAGCAATTAAAGTTTCTTGGACAAAGGACATTGTTTTCTTGCAAGTTCTCAACTTATCAATTTATTTCGATAAGTTGAAAGTCGCTTTCATAAGCAAACTCGATCACGTTTACACTTGTAATTTTCCAACTTATGAAAATTGTGAGAACTTACGGTAAGTTACTCACAACAAGTATTTACACTTGAAAGTTTATCGAAAGTTGCTTTCGTGAGTGACTTTCATAAAAAACTTTCATAAAAACTTTCAGGTGTAAAGGCCGCCTTCGTGTTGATAAATATCAATGCCGTTAATAATTAGTATAACTACTCACTACTTAAAAACTATGAACTTCAACATAATTACAAACATTTTCCATAGAATTCTGAACTGGTTTGGTCATATACAGGATGGATGAAAGAAGATTCACTAAACAGATTTATACGGGAAGTGTGAATGGGTGTGTTCGGAGGGGAAGACCTAGACGGACGTTTAGAAACAGGTCAGGTCAAGAGTACCCGAAACAGACGAGCATGTATGAAGTGAAGATACTAATGAATGTGGATGAAGCAAAAGAGGTATGTCAGGATCGTAGCGAGTGGAACAAAGTAGTCTCTGCTTACCCCTGTGGAAAAGAGGCGTAACTGTATGTATGTCTGTATGTATTGAAGTTGAGTAGTAGAGTATGGAGTAACAAATATCTCACTATTAAAACCAAGATGATCGTGTATCAGGCATGCATCTTGAGCATACTTCTGTATGGAGCTGAAACCTGGACATCTTATGCCAAGCAAGAACGTAGACTTAATGCCTTTCATATGCGTTGTCTTCGTACCATCCTAGGCGTGACTTGGGAAGATAGAGTCACTAATGAGAAGATTCTGGAAACTGCACAGTTGCCTAGCCTTTTTGCTTTGCTCAAACAAAGGCGTCTACGTTGGTTGGGGCATGTGCAGCGAATGGAATCAACTCGTTTGCCACGTCGTGTCATGTTGGGTGCTGTTGCGGAAGCAAAAAGGCGAGTGGGCAGACCATTGCTCCGCTTGAAGGATTGCGCTAAACGTGACATGAAAACGTTTAATATTGACCATCGCGAATGGGAGACGCTCGCAGCGGATCGGAGTAAATGGCGAAAAGCGATTGTGGAGGGTCGTAAAACCCATGATGAGTCATGGTTCCGGACTTTGGATCAGAGGAGGGCCAGGAGACATCAAAGCAGCAATTTACCACCCGCTGCAATATTCTTCTGCCGAGCGTGCCGAAGACCTTGCCGCTCCCGCATCGGCTTATACAGCCACGAGAAGAAGTGCCTATCAGACACTACTTAAAACGTCTGTTACAGACGAATGAGGCCGTTGATGATTCCATAGAATCTGAGTTTTAGATATTTTGCTAATTTGAGTTTTAGACATTTTGGGAATCTGATTGAAATTTAATCAAAACATGATCATGTCAAGCTTTATACATATTGGGTAATGATAGAATTGTGATATCCACGTACCTTGACTCTGGTACCCCTGGCTCTGATTCTGATACCCCCCTCGGTCGTATCCCCTGTTGCTTTCGTACCCCCTCTGGTTGTCGTACCCTCTCTGCTCGTACCCCTGACTCTGGTACTGGGTAGTCTGGTACCCCTGGTTGCCATGGTTACTCTGGTTACCCTGGTTACTATAGCCCTGGTTGTTGTTGTAACCGCCTGGGGGCACTTCGTAGGTCTGGTAGTTTCTGTGGTTTTGATTCTGGTTGAATGCGGCTGGACTGGTTTGAGGTCTGAAAAAGAAACAGTGGTTTAGGCAACAGTACTGCTGCTAGTCTATGCTCTCCTGGTAACATCTCCTGAGTAAAATCTAGGTAAAGGCCGGTCGAGGAGCACAGATAAATTCGAGCTTTGACCTGCTGCTATCTCTGTCGCACGCGTGCAGTAATATTGCCCTCTCGCTCGCACTTACGCACGTGCTCAAGTGTGTGCCAGCGTGAGGGCAATACTGCACGCGTGTGACAGAGATAGATAGTCCGCAATATCAGTAAATTATTTGTTAAACTGGAAGTGTGAACATGAAAGAACAAAAATTAGAGATACCTAAGTAAAAAAATATTACAATAAATTTCAATAGAAAAAAAATTGCACTACCTCCAACTATCTGACAGAAACTAAAAGTTAAGCTCTAGTCCTACTCCATAGTTGCCAATGCAAAAAAAAAAAAACAAGAAGCATGTTTCAACAAACAAATAAGGCGTCCATTATTAATTTAAACTGAATTACAATTAAAACCCAATCACCGACCAGGAAGATAAACATTTCAACCAATCACAAACAACTATCGGCAATTTTTGCCAATAAGTGATAACAATATCCGTTTCAGTTGAGTCATGCAAAAAACCCCTTTACTGATTCAATGATTCATCGCATACTGTGTAAAAAATATCATTGCGACATATTTAATGAAAATTATGTGTTCTATTAATAGGACGATAAGGAAAGGATATTAATATCTTTCGCTAAAAACGGAAATCTAAAAGGTGAATCATTGGAAATTCACACTCATTGAAGGAATCATTAAAGAGATAAGGCAAATCTGAGCGAAGCAATGTTTAAACATGTTACATTATTATTTTTTGTATTTTTAGATTTTTGCAATATTCCTTTAGTCAAAAATAAAAATAGTTATATTCTGTAATGACCACAAAATACATCAAACTTCAAAACAAGGTATGACAAACACACAACACAAAATAAACTAAAAAAATTAAAATGTAATAATTTATTTACACCTTTCATAAATTATATCATATCATTTCAGATGACGCTGTGTAGATGGCAAATTTATTTCTGTGTATTAGCAAGTGAGCAGTATCGCTATCTATAAAATATTAAGTAAAATGTAAATAACTATCTAAATCTTTATCTTCTTATTCGTAAGATAGTAAGATTTTGTAGTCAGGAATTTAACGCCAGTGTCACTAACATTTTTGTAAAGAAGATATCAAACGTATTACAAACGGAAAAATCAAGTCTGTTGTTTCGCAAAAACTATCAATATGTAGGTATATTCAACAATCTGCAAAAAATAGCAGAATTACCTCGTAATAAATTTAAATAATTTGAACTTTATATTATTATATTACTATGTAATACAAAGCTTATTAACACATTCACGACCAAGCCTAAAATCAAAACATCTGCGCGGAACCGAGTAGTCTATAGCTAGTACAAAATGAGCCCGGCTACCGGGTTCTCGGTATCTCGCGAATGTTTTGAAGAACCCGGGAGCCGGGTCCTTGGTTCTGAATGTGTTAACAGGTTATAGTCGGTCCCTCACCGCTGTTCCGCAGCCCCCTGGTTGTACCCCCCCTGCACGCGCCCCCCGCGCCCCCCGCGCGCCCCCCTGCCGCGGTCCCCCCCTCCGGCGTTGAAGCCCCCGCCGCCTGCGTTGAAACCGCCTCGCCCGCCACCGCCCTGAAAGTATAGAGGGTGTCATGAGGGGGGAAGTATCGTAATCGTATTTTTTCCCACCCCCTGGACTAGTAAGTAAGTAAAAAACTCTTTATTATACAAACAGAAGAAATACATGTAAGTCACAAACAAAAATTTTGAAGTACAAAGGCGGACTTATCCCAAAAAGGGATCTCTACCAGCTAAGCTTTGAGTAGTAGAGAGGAGCAGTAACACAGGTAACTAGTATTATGTCGACTGATTATTGAAAAGCGACCATGTGACGCTACCCCTCTCCGTTAGTTACGATACCCCCCCCCCGTTTGTTGATCCCCCTTTCAACCCTTCCCCCCTCAAATGAGCAAGCGAGAAAAAAGTGATTTGTCACAAGTAGGAAACAGTTGAGTTGCTGTAATATAACGGAAATGAGGTAACATTACAAAAAATATATAAAAGTCCTGGTTGTTCAAATCACTTAAAATTTATTTAACAAGTCGATCATAGGTGCTTAATTGTCAGGTCATCTACCCCAAATTTTATAATTTTAAACAAAAAAAAACCAACTTCAAATTAGCAATATTTTGAAACTATTCTGTTTACTGAATGTAAAATCTTGACTTCATCAACAAATTACCGAAAACGCCGTACATCTCCATATAAAATTTGAAGAGTTCCCTCGATTTCTCCAAGATTCCATCATCAGATCCTGGTTTCGTGCCAATGGGACCAATTCCGAGTTATACCCTTTCGATTAAAAAAAAAGTTTTGAAAATCGGTCCACGGGTCTCCGAGCTATAGAGTAACATACACAAAAAAAAAATAGGTCGAATTGAGAACTTTCCTTCTTTTTTTGAAGTCGGTTAAAAATAAGGTAGAGCCTTACCTGACTAGGAGCGGTACGTTGCTGCCAAGACGGCATCTCTGGAGGCGGGGGCTGCGCTTCGTTGGGCCTCCCACCGCGGTCCGGGACCTGTGACCAATGACCAAAAAATGTAAGCAGTGATTCTTAACCTTTTTTGGCTGGCGACCCACATTTCAAAAATATTACAAGTATCACATTATTATTTTAAGCGACAGGCTAGCAACCTGCCACTATTTTACCTGGCAACTTAAAGCTGTGCTACAGGTGACCATGAAACGTAAAACTGTCTTGATTTGGTTTATGTAGCGTTTCGTGTACTCTGCCTATCATATTAGCTAATACATGATGGCTTGATGTTTCTATGGTTTTATCTCTGGTATTTATGTTGTTATTGTGTGATATTAAAAATAAACTTAGTATTTTTAATATCAGTTTATGGGCCCAGCTCGTATTTCAGCATAAACAAATGATTCAGTGAAAATAATTAAAAATTGTCTGTTGTCTCTGCATACCCGCAGAGAATAAGGCGTGCCGGTTATGTTATGTTGAATTAAAACTGTAGTATTTTTCATTACAAACCTGTCCTATAATGACTTTGTTCACTTCGCTCTGCGTGTTCTTCCTCACAGTGGCGCTGGACGTCTTCTCCACGTGGAGAAGCGACGTGCGGGCAGCGAGGAAGTCCGACAGCTTCACGTCTGGTTTCAGCTTGAGCTGCTCGCGCGCCGGCCTATAGGCCGACTGGATGACGTCTTTCTTTGTTTTGAGTCTGTCGGACCACTGAAAAAAATTTTAAGGTTTTTGAATATTCTTTGAGTGGAGATGTTTAATGGTTAAAAAAAGAGTTTTTAGGCCTATACGTGTTATATTAAGTTGTTTAAGCTCCAATGTACTGACAGCTGAATGATAGCAGCATCAGTTGTAACTTCGGCTGTCAATGGGGTTGGAGCTTCTCACAGTGACTTGAGCTCAAAAAAAGGTTTTTTTTTCATTATAACTTTCTTCAAAAATAACTTAACGTTACATGTCGAGAACTGTATCCTTTTCCCTTCAGAAGACAAACATCACAAACACGTTACAACCAAAATGGCTAATCCTCGTTCCTATATCCATGGAAGAAGTGTTTTTAATTTTAAAAACACTTTAGACCAGTGATTCCCAAAGTGGTCGAGGTGGACCCCCAGGGTACATGGAAGACTCAACGGGTTTCATGCTCATATTGTTAAAAATAGGTAGTGTCCGACCGAAGGTACAATTTTGGCCGAAGCCGAAGCCGAAGCCGATTAATCGGCTTTCATGAAAACCTTCGGCCGAAGCCGAAGCCGAAGCCGAAGGTGTGTTGACCCGAAGAAATGAGAGAATTTGCTAATAGTAAAAAAAAACAGCAGTATGTTTTCCGCAGTTTTCGCTTCGAAATCAAGTGTGTTTATGTTGTTATGTTATGTGTTGTCAGTTATTTATACGATTAACTGCAAGCAATGCGATCGGGTCAGCGAAACGCTGTTCTGCTAAGCGCTGCGCACTATCCGTCTCGCTTTGGCATCGTTCGTTCAATTTCAAATCACAAATTGCAAACCTTCGGCTTCGGCCAAAGCTTCGGCCAAATTTTGGCCAAAGCCGAAGGTTTGGCCGAAGGTGGATTTTTTGGCCGAAGGTGGCCGAAGCCGAAGCCGAAGCCGAAGCTTCGGTCGGACGCTAAAAATAGGTGTATTTAGGAATTTGGTACAAATACAGCAGCAGGGGTCCACCAAACCCCAAAAAACTTATAAAGTGGTCTATAAGTAAATAAAACTTTGGGAACCTCTGCTTTAGACACTTTGGTCACAGCTGACTCACCTCGAAGCTCTGCACGGTGCACTCAAGCCGAGTGATGAGGGTCTCCCGCCTCAGTCTGTACTCCTCATACATATCTGAGAAAGTAGACTCCAAGTTTTTCCAGTCCTTTTCAGCCATTGCCTTGTTGTACAACGGCTTGCCTACCAATTGAGGCCCTAGAAGAAAAAAAAATCACGAGTTGAGCGCTAAATCTCAAAATAATACAGTAAATATCCTAACTCCTAACCAACAAAAATTTAATTTTCGATACATGCTTTTGTTGCAGACTGTACTTTTTGCCAATGTACTTCATTGTCATCCATCCTAGATTACGTACACCAGATTTCAAGTCAATCTGACACACTGTTGAAGAGTTTCCTCCATTGGAGACAGTCCCGGCTGGGCCACCAGAAGTCCACTACCGGAATATTGTATTGTCATCCGTGTACAAATTTTCAGCTCAATAGGTAACCAGGAATGATCAAATTTAACTTTTGATTACAGAGAAATAAGCAAACATCGGGACAGGTGAAGCTAAATAAAAGCTGGTAAAAAATGTTGCTTATGGATCAATCAATTATTTTATTTTACATACATAAACTTTAACTTTGATTCCGATACAACCACCTGTAACATCTCTACCTTTTTTTTTTTTAATGATAGGAAAATTCTTTATGCAGACAACCGCGCCGTGGGGACGACGCGGAAGTTATGTGGGATTCTCCCCATCCCCGCCCTTCCCGAGTGGAAGGAGGGGGAGAGCATACCCACTAAAAACCTGTCGATGTCCCTCCAGGCCTAACAGTAACATCTCTACCTAAGCCAATACTCCATAACTCACCTTCCTTCTGTATGGTGTCTTTGAACTTAGACTCCAGCTTCGAGAACAGCATTTCAACGGTGATGTTAGGCGGAGGCTTGTTGAACTTGAGCGTTATCAGGATTTCCTTCAAGTCTTTAGCAGTCGGTGATTCTTGCTGGAAAAGCAGTTAATTGATCAACAGTGTGATAAGTGATAAAAAGAATACAATCACTTTTTTATTAGATTAGCTCAACATGATTCCAGCCAATTTGTGACCCATCAAAAAATCAAAAAATATATTTATAGAAATAGGCTCCTAAGAGCACTTTTTTTACACTTCATTTTCGGGTCTACCAGCGCTTTGGAAAGCTCATAATTAGAGACACCATACGGCATTCTATAACTGCTTATGGTACGTTTACACGCTTGGCAAGTCTACACAAGCGTCCACAAACGCAAGTGTGTGAACAGGCTGTTTGGCGTGGCTTGCATGAACTTTTGTAAGGTAAAGGCTTGGAGCTTGTGGAAGTTTGCCAAGTCTCGGCAAGCGTGTAAACTTACCATTACACTACACAGGGTGGCCGGTAATCGACCGTAAATATTTTAATCAGTGGTTTTTCTCGAAAATCTGAAAATATTGCCCAATATTTTGTGCTCCGGCTCTTAGTCAACCGCGTAGCATCGCAATTTCGAACGATTGCAGGTGCTTAGGCGAAACGGAACTTGCGTACTGAAGTAAGGTAGGTAAAACACGGGATGCAATGATTTGAAAAGCGATGAAACATTTGTCTCTCACAAGGTCAATAACGAAAATTTTCAGGAAATATTTTACATGTGTTTTTAGACACATTTACCTGACACTGGTTAAAATATTCATGGTTAATTTCTGGCCATCCTGTATACCCCAGCGAATAACATATCACCAGGAGAGTTTGTTACACCCTGTATACACTCAGCAGCGTCAACACCATCAACTTAGCTCATAGAAATCTCCAATACCAACTGTATTTCCGATGAATTGATGTATCAAACCCACAACAATGTTGGAATAATGTAAGCTACTGAAAAACAAAAAGGCCAAATCTCTCCGATACATTTTAAACACTATCTCACCATGATAATTTCCATGCCAGCTGGCTTCTCCTTGGGACGGTCAACATTGACTATCCTGGCTGCCATGAGCTCGGAGATCAGGTAGTCCAGAAGCAGGACTCGGTCCTCCTTGGTCTCCAAACGGGAGGACATGTGGCCTGAAAGTACAGTGTAAGTAGTTAGGAAACCATGTTCATAAAATATTTGTTGTGCTTATCTGTGTTTTGAAATATCTTTTTGTTTAATAAATCAGCAAAATTGGTAGTTGTTGTTAATAATTTAACTAAAAAGATCCCTATATTAACAGGTAGTTAAAATAACTAGTAACTTTTTCTATCAACTAGAAAATTAATTACCATGTATGATTTATTTGTGTCACAATGGAAAAAGTTAATAGAAATTTTACCTATCTCTTAATAAAGGTGCATTTTCTTGGCCCTCACACACGCAAACTGTATTTAATAAAAATACTAGGTTGCATTTTTGTTACTTATAATAAAACATACATACAAACAATCATGTCTATATTCCAATATGAGGTAGATACTGAACAAAAACGTGACATAAAAAACCACTATTTCGTGTTTCATAGCCACTTCATACAGTTTATCTTATATCATTCACATTTTCTCAATTAAATAAAAAAAACATTAAAGGATGGATCAATTAAAGCAAAACATAGTACCTGTAACTAGTTTCTTGTACGGACACCCAAGCTCTTTCAAAAATGAGCTAAGTTCTAGAAGGAAAGAGCTAGACTCGTCGGGGTCGTTCATCATGTTGACTGTCTCCTCAAGGTTACATAGCTTCTTCAGATCTTCAGAGAGGATGTGGACCAGCTTGGTGTATTCCAGGGACTTCGGGCCTCCTTCGAGGGCTTTGGCGAAGGCGGCTTCATCGGAGAGAGGTCCAGTATAACTATACAAAAAAAAAATGTTTATTCTTATTCTTAAGATGCACACAGTTAGGAACATTTTGACCCTTTAATCCCTTCATATGCGGAAAGTGAAATTTATAGTGTAGGTATTCCAGTATCTTTTGGTTCTATATCTAAAAACTATGTTGATTAAAATAAAAAGTCAAAAAGATATCCATACACGGACATAGTTTAGCAGAAAAGACTTAACTCACACATCCCTTCGAAATAAAATGAACTGAAGTGTCAAAAATGTATGTGAATTATGTCACTTCAATTCAATTACATGTGAGTTGTAGGTTGGATAATTTTTGCTAAGCTACGTCCAAATAGAGCATGGATCTGTGTCAACCGTCTAAAAATATAAGGAGTTAAAGCATGATGGCTTAAATTTAGTATGAAATATTAAACTGAATTTTTGATTGATGATTGGTCTTAATTTTGTATAAAAAAGTGAAGACCTTAGGAGAATATGGAAGCACAATATGCAGTGAGAACAAACAAAACAAGTACTAGTAAATGTAATTTGTTCAGACATTCTTTTTCAACATCAGTATTAATATGATACCCATGTTAATAGTTTTTAACAACAATAACCATTTTTTAACTATGCAACATTTCCAAATTGGAATTAACAATAACTTTACTGACCACAACACTTCAATTGAAATTGAATCAGCATCCAAAATTTATTGTGCAACATTTGAAACAGTTTAATTATTTTCTTACTAATATAAAATGAAAAAATTATGGTTGCGCCTTATTGAATCGATGTTGAATATTGGAAGATTTCATAAAAACTAATAAGACGTGTCATCAAAATATTAATAAATTGTTAGTCTCACCATTTGAAATCTAACCTAAACTCTCGATATTATGGAAGATACAACAAAGACTGAATTGCATCAATTAATCGAAGATAGATTACTTAACGAATTAATAACTATTTTCTCCATTAAATAACATTTTATCCGATATTATTTTAACATACGGTGTCGAACTCACCCAAGATCGTTTAGAGAGTCCAGTATGTCGTTATCCATGATTATTAACGTAAAAACTCGCTTACAACCTAACTATTGCAGTAATTATTAGAATAATACAATAAATAATGCGATTCCTTCACTATAAGCGAAAAAATCTTAAAGATTCTACACCAAAATCGGCTTCACCGATTTTCTGATCTGAGATCTGACGGCCGGAATCAGACTTTCTTATTCTTTGCCATTCCGCTTGACAACGGGGACAGAGCAAAGGAAACAATAGCCATGCAACAATACCAGTAACATATCCATTGAGGATAAAACCTATAGATAGAGTACTAATGTCATCTTGGTTGTTCGGAGAATATTCCGCCAAACAATTGAAGCGATCGCTGTGCTCTTTATTGGCCGGCCCAAGATCGCGCGTAACGCTAGTGCCTTTTTCTCTACGGTTATTGGCTCTGTACAGTTTCTGTGACAGTGACGGTGACGTTTAGTATGTTGAAATCAACAAACTATTTGCGGACTGGGGTTGCGAACATTGTTTCTCTATAGGTTCTATCCTCTATGAACATATCTAACCTTTTGACCGCCAAAGACGCCATATCACGTCATCGCAAGTCAGTGCCCGTGACGCCACGACGTTAAATGGTGCGTCGAAGTTATTGCGAAAGAATTGAAATATAAAATGCTGCAACATTTTTTCTAGGTTTACTTTATTTATAGGTAGTGTAAGTTATTTTATACCTAATTTAAATAAAATAATACAGCACCATTCGAAAAAAAAACAAGCATTATCTAAGAGCCGACTCACGTCGTGGCGTTAGGAGCACAGCGTTTCACTTCGCGCCTTGGCGGTCAAAAGGTTAAGTAATCTTCGTTGTCTTGTAAACATAGAGGACAGATTCTATGTAGAGAAACAATGATAGCCAGATGGCCACCCAGTCCCGCAAACCGTCAGTTTATTTCAACTTACAAACTGAGATGAGTGAGAGTAATCCATTGACGTACCATACCTAAATGGAGTAATCTCAAAGTGTTTTTTTTTTAATCGAGATCAGTTTGACATGTTTTATACAAGTTTGAGGCCCATTATTTATGACTTTCGTATGCTCTGCCTTTCCCATTTGGGAAATCAGCATACCCCGTTATCAGTGTTGCAGATTCATTGAAACTAAGCCATAGGGTTGTCGCACAAAATTTATTTCACTGTCATGTCACGACTGTGACATATTGGAAGGTACATAAAAATGTTAATGTTAGAAGAATGTTTTTACATGCAAACTATCGGATTTATATTATATTTTTAGTTGTCTTAATAAATTATTAGTATTTTTTCTAGGTTACTTGGCGCTAAATTTTGTCGCCTACTACTACTACTATTACTGTATAAAATCCATTTTAAATATGATATCGACCGCTCCACTTCTAAATAAATCAAAATTGAGAAATAAATGACCCACCTATTATGAAGTTTAAAAAAAATTGTCAATTACGGGCTGAAAAGAGGTTTTGTTTTCTTTTAAATCTTAAAATTTATAAATAAAAAGGTGAATAAAAATTATGTTTATTTAAAAGTAGGTAAATATTAAAAAATAGATGTGCAGTGCCATCCCTGGCTTTTTCAATGGATTTGCAACATTGATAACGGGGTATGGAAATCAGGTGTAATGTAGGTATGTATGCGTTAGGATTAACGCTACAAAAAAACTGAGTTACACAGTTAAAAGTGTCATGCAATCTGTATCAAAAAGTTCACTCACTCCTTTTTATATCGAGATTAGGTCGATATTTCGGGCCAAGTCATGATTCATCATCAGGAGCAATGCGCCACTGCGGCAGCAGTTAGACGCACACTACGCGCTCCCGCTGCTACCACTCTTTTCCCGCAATTTACACTTTGACACTCATAAAATAATTCAGTTCAAGTATTAAAAAAAGGGAACAGATGGTCGGAAGGCTGAAGGACAACATAAATTAAAAAATCCTCTTTAATTAAATTATTATGTTGAACTGACAGTTGTGAATTAGGTCTAAATTATTTAAAATTAAAAAAAAACGCAGCTTTACCATTACTTATTTTATTATGTACTTCTGTGACTTTACATCCGTCGTGAAATGTGTTTTTTGCAGACAGAGACGTGGATAGGAATTAACACATACTTAACTTCACACTAAATCAGAGCTTCGCGGGCAAGACCTCGTGAAAGGTCTACAGCAGCAGATAACGGTAGAAAGAGACAGAAATACTTTTACGCCTCAACACTCAACATGTTCGGGAGTGGACCATCCGTAGCACTATTTGTACCTATTCCGTGACTAACTAAACTATCTCCTCTCATTGTACGCGCCTCATATTCGAGTATTCGAATTTCGAATTAAATTTATAGATTTAAATATTAATAAATGTACGTACGTATAATACCAGTTTGTGTACGTCAGTGATAGTGCTGTGTTTGTGTAAACAGTTGTGTGTGTGTGCGTATACCTGCGGAGCATACAGGTGTGCGTGAGTGTTAACGCAGCGGGATCTTTTGATTTAATATGAATTTGAAGTGTTAGTAAAGTTTTATTTTGTAAATACTTCAAGATGATAGATGTCTAAGATTAAAAGTGTTGGACTTTGTTTAGTAGATTTTAAAATTTAGTTTTAGTACCTTAAGGCCCCTTTGGCGCTATTTGGCATGGAATTGTTCTATTTTATTGTATGCATATTATTAAGTTAGATACTATTTAAGACATGTATTTTTGGAATAAGTTCGACTAAAATGTATCATCTTTGTCAAATTTCTATTAATAAATGTATTTCTTTCTTTGTTTCGTAGACCGAAATCGCACCATTTCGATTTAGATAGGTAAATTGACACACGACTTGACGGTAAAAGATCTTCACTATCACTTCAAAGTGGCTTCCCGCTGTCGGTCTACATACAGAAAGTACATATTTCAAATACATTCTTACATCACGCCTGTGTTCCCTAATGGGGTAGGCAGAGTACCCAAAACGTTACATAGTTAAAAACCATGAGTATTTTACGTCTCCTTGCTACTTTCAGCATATTTTTAGGATTTTAGTTAGATGAAAGAGGTATAATAGTGACAGTGACTAGCCCGTCGCCTAACATGTACCTTAAATGTACCTTATTTCTTTAGTCGCCTCTTAATACATCCATAGAAGGAATGAAGAAGTGTGTATCGTACCGGGTAATGTATTCAATAAACTTATAATCGGAAGACAAGTTACGATAAAAATGTAAAACATCGATACTGTTGTCATAGATAAGTAAATAACAATTTTATCCAAGTCGGAACTATTTAATCTAGTCTATCAGTTGATGACTGATTGTTTTCATTTCTTATCGGGAATTGAGTGGAACAGTTGTGTTAGTGCTTTAATATTGGTTTGAATAGTTCTTTGTGATTTTATAGTGATTAATGGCTAACGCGAAAGGTCCAGTGCCGACTCCACCTCCCAGGGGGATTAATAAGAATCGTAAGTAGTCATAATCTATAATTCTATACATTTAAACTAGTAATTATAAAACCCGCGTGGTGTCGGATTTAGAATAACACCTGTCCATTTCTTCCGTGGATGTCGTAAGAGGCGACTAAGGATATAGGTTAAGGTACGTTTAGGCGACAGGCTAGCAATCTGTCACTGTTGTACCTGCCACCTCAAAACCTGACAAGTATATGCTAGAAGTGGCCACAAAATGTGAAATAGTCACCGTTTTGTCTATGTAGCGTTTTGTGTGCTCTGCCTACCCCATTTGGGAATACAGGCGTGACTGTATGTATGTATGTATGTATTATAAAAATGAATCCCTATTTCCCTAGTGGACTGAATTCACTAACTCTTGTATTTGTCATAGTAAGCAAATCAGTGGCGTTCTTCTCTGACGTAACTAGCTCAACTCGCTGATGAGTTCGACAACGAGCTGTCAATTTTTCCCTTCAGTATTACAGCTACGTACAATACTAATGCTGGGGCCACACTAACGGGAAATGGCGTTAAATATCGCGTTAATAGACGTCAATCGTATGGTGAAAACACGTTTTAACGCGATAATTAACGCCATTTCCCGTTAGTGTGGCCCCAGCATAAAAGTTAAAATGTTGCTTGGCGATGATTCTTTTCGTTTCGTAATTTTTATTTATTTATTTATTTTATTTTATTTATTACACACTCTTACAACTATTTTTACAGGACTATGCCTAAGACAATTGCGTAACTACATCTAAACTTATCTATCTAACCATACATGTCACGCCTATAGCAGATATTGTAGAGGGCAGATTTTGTGAATTCACTCAAATAATGTTTTGTAGGGCCTGCTTATACTATGTTAGCCTTCTTCTGAAGTAGTAACGGATTACCAGTTTGTTCTATAGGCGACAGTGATCGCTTACCCCCAATCAACTGAATTTCTCGTAGATAAAAAAAAACCGGCCAAGTGCGAGTCGGACTCGCGCAGGGTTCCGTACCAAAAACAGCAAAAAAACACGCTTTTTTTCTATGGGAGCCCCCCTGATTTTTATTATTACTTTGATTTTAGTATTTGTTGTTATAGCGGCAACAGAAATACATCATCTGTGAGAATTGCAACTCCCTAGCTGTCATGGTTCGTGAGATACAGCCTGGTGAATGACGGACAGACAGACGGACAGACAGACAGACAGCCAAGTCTCAGTAATATGGTCCCGTTTTTACCCTTTGGGTACAGTACGGAACCCTAAAAACCATGCGCTGACATGACAGGTATATTTATTTTATATTTTTATTGTTTAACCCGTGTGATGCCGGGTTAGAATAGCACTTCCCCCTTTCTTCCCGTGGGTGTCGCAAGATTCGACTCTGGGAAAGGGTTAGTTAGTGTATTGTGGGCGATGAGCTAGCAACCTGTCACTACAATATCACGTTTTACCATATTTGATTACCCTGAAATTGCTAAACGTGGCACTGGATTTTTGAATTCATGTGCTCTGCCTACCCCTATGTATGAATATGTTTTATTGTTTTTAGCGGACTAGCATTATAAAGGTAACAACAATCCTGAATAAATACCAAGGGATGAAAAAAGATAACATTTTTACTGACAGTTGGCTTTTCTATTCCATTCAGCTGGTGAAGAAATTGAGGAACTACTTCACGGGCAGTTGCCGCCACAGACGGGCAAGTTCTTAGCAATATACCTATTGCTTGAACTGTCATTTTCTATCTCTTTCTATCTCCAACTTCGTTATACTATTCCTCGTTTTTATTTGTCGACTCGTGTTGTTTTTTCTTAGCTCGTCGTTGTTTCCAGTCTTTTGTTCTTACTTTATCTACTTATACGACCGAAGGTGAGAATTCAAATTATTGCTTTTAGTACCTACTTTTATGAATGGTGTAAAGAAAGAGCTTATGATTTTAAGCAGAAATAACAAAAGTTGTTGAAAAAATTTTCACAAAAACATCGTGGCAAACATTTTCAGAAATGCTTAATTAAACTTCAACTATAAATTGTCTATGTCTGATGAAGCCGATGATGTAGTAGAGTGGACAATATAAACAAACAAACTATTCCAGGTAAAAACGACCTCTGTCTGTCTCTTTCTCTAAAATCGTGCCAAGTACAGTTTTTTCACAAATACTTGCTCTATAATACATTATTATAAAATTACTTAAAAATAAAAATTGTTAACTTATCTTATTTTAAGGTCTGCTGTCTTAACGCTCACAATCTCGCTGTCCAAACAAGTTTTCCATACACGCTCTCTGTTCCACAATCACTGTCTATTCACTTCAGAGCCACACAGGCACAAATTCCATCCACCAACCACGACCACACTCGACCGCGCAGGCTGACGCGGCGCACGTCTTCGCTTGCGCCACACGAAAATTAAAAAATCAAAACGTCAAACGCATTCCGGATTGTTTAGTTTTAAATGTGACTAGTGTGGTGTACGTGGAAACAATATTATGTGCCATAAATAGTGTAACTGTGTTTTTCGAAAATGGGCTTCGGAAAATTGTTGTTAGTGATCGTTTTTGTGAAATGTGTGTATGGTCAAGAGCCGGGGGTTTGTTACGGTGCTGGTAGCGTGGCCGGAGCAGCGATTGGTGCCTTCATCGGTGCACTTATTTTGGTGGCCGCCGCTTATTATCTGAGAAAATTGTATTGGAAATCTCGCAAAGGTAAGTGACAGTAGTCTCACCTGACTGTACCTACCAGCTGAAATGTAAACAAAAGAAAGTTTTAAAAAGCATATAAAAAATTAACACGCATTCCAGATTGTTTGAATAAAAAAAAAACAACATGCTTCTCAGCTGGCCACACAACAATTTTTGAATGTCGCGGTACGGTCATAAACAACATCCTGTTTTTTATTCGTTTTCGCGCCAACCTTTCTACTGGGATTTTGAAAGCATTGACCTTCGTTCGGTTCGAGGAAAATATTCAAACGACTATGAAACGACTCATCTTGAGTTGGAGTTTAAATATTAATGCGCGTTAAGTATAAACCGGCTCTCGAGATCGGAACATAATGAATCGGCAATCCACTTAACATTGCATAGGTAGATGAGGTTGAAAACATCTCAACTTTTTATTATTTTCTCTTAGTTTGAGGTCTTCTCTTTATTTAGGTTATACACGGGATAGAAAGTACTAGAATACTTCTCGATGCTGGACGTACCTACTTTGTATTAAAAAATCTACATTATACATGCTCTAAATTAGTTTGAAACTGTTCTAGACGCAACAGGTAGTGGTAGGTAATAGATTTACTAGGAAACACCAAGTCGTAAACTAAAGTCAACTACGAAAAGTAATTTACATTCGCCATTCCATTACCATTCATACCTAAAGTTATTGTATCTACATATTTAATACCATGCTGCACGCTGCACTGTACCATATATGTACAGTTATTTATTACGTTTGAAGTAAAAATAAAAGTAGTAGGTATAATGTTATCCTTTACAAAAAAAGGCTGTACAACTTCGAATACCCTTGCCTTTATTCCCGTGAGAGATGAAAAAAAAAACTATGGTACCAGGTACCCCACTACCTGCGTAAGGTAATTCCCAACTCAACCCCATTCCTCTTCAACTGAGTTAGGTAGGCATCTCTTCAACAAATAAATTTAATGACTGCGCGTCATTCATATTTTATAACTCAAAGATGCTCAATGATGAGTCAATGAGCGAATTTCTTGGAAAAATAATTACGAAGAATTGAAAGTACCTAATGGAAATAATTACTGTTTGTAATTTAAGCAGACTTACTAAATGTCTTGTATTGTATTGGAAGACTCTTTATTACACATAAAACAGTCGCGTATAACAAGTTACAAGATAACAGGTATAAAAAGACAATTTATCCCTGAGGGGATTTCTGCCAATTAACCTTCGGGCGATCGACACCGCATTTGAAACGAGTAAATAAATAATATAGGAAAATTGAAGGAGATAAAACTTAAAACTTCCATCACAAACGCACAGACATACATACACATACATATACTCACGCCTGTATTCCCAAGAGGGGTAGGCATAGCACGTGAACTCGAAAATCCAGTGCCACGTTTAGCAATTTCAGGGTAACCAGATGGTCAAACGTGATATTGCAGTGACAGGTTGCTATAGCCCATCGCCCACAATACACTAACCCTTTCCCAGAGTCGACTCTTACGACACCTACGGGAAGAAAGGGGGAGGTGCTATTCTAACCCGGCACCACACGGCACGCACACGCGCAGACAATACATATAAACATTTTCAGTTTTTGTATACATATAAAGTGCGCGTTGTTTAGTGAATCGCCATTGAAAACTTAAAAAGAATGCGGTATAATTTAGACGAATTCAAGACGCATTGCGCAAACGCACAACGGAACCAAATTAAAATTGTTCTAGTCCGCTGCGCTGTAAATTAAAAACATCCGATTCGTTTGTTTTTATTTTATTTTACTTTTAAGCTGTCAGTTAAATTTTGTACGCTGTCTTTCGTAAGGATGAAAGAAATTCTTTAAAACAATGAAGTCGCTGGGATGGGTTTTAACTGTAGGAACTTACAATTCTTAATTACGAAGTGAATCAGCAATTGAGATATGGTTTAGGCGACAGACTAGCAACCTGTCACTATTAAACCACTTCATCTATTTCGACACCAAAAAAATTGCTAGAAGTGGCTACGAGACGTGAAATAGACATGGGGTTATCTATGTCCCGTTTCGTATGCTCTGCCTACCCCTTTTTGGGATTTGGTGATTGTAAGTACATATGTTAAACAGAAATTGGTATTTCTTAAACATTACAAACATCTTCATGAGCTGTCTTGATTATTTACTTTGAATGTTGTTTTATCGAAATCACAGTAAGGTGCTATTTTTAAGATCACTTAAAAAAACTGCTCGACGAACTTAAAAAAAGTTTCTTGTGATCAACCCTTACGATCTTCAGAACATTGCTGCAATCAAACAATTATTCAGTATTTTATCATTCATAAATCATCTACATAAGTGTAGGTATCCATAATCCCTACACTTATCAATACTCAAACACTTAAGAATATTGAATATTGATCACCATTCTCCACACAGATACTCTAAGAACCTAGCCTTAATCATAGAAAATCTATTAACTAGGTTCCGCACCACAGTGTGTAAACAACAGCCTAAATGTCGTAACCGCCGTTATTTTGCAACCCTTTAGGCTTTAGGCGTCTCGAGATACGGGCAATATTTCAACGTGTCCTTACAAACATGGCTGTGCGTGCCTTGCGACTTCTATGCCTAAGATAAGACAGGTAAACTGACCTACTCCGGCTCAGTATTACACAGTTCACATACTTGTGTAGAATATTGACTCGCTTAACGACGTGAGTTGCAGCAGTAAAGTCTTATACCAAGATAAGTCACATTTTGTACGATTACTCGAATTCGATTTGCTCATGTTCATGTACTTGCGGAGTTGCGGCGATATTTCATGGCAAATCTTATAACCACGCATCGACTGCGACGTGAAACGATATTTGATAGGAAAACGGTAACTGAACAAGGATGCCGATACAACTGCAACCGATTCCAATGTAACGGAAAATGTAATCGATTTCTAATATCCATTTTCTGTACCGAATAGCGTAGGTATCCGATTAAAATTCCTGTGTCGATTAAATACAAATTATTAAACAATTTCGTAGGTCGTAACTTGCCTTGACTAAAAAAAATAAAACAAGGTTTTAAAAACCGTTTTAGAACGAAAAATCTGTACACATTTTTTTGTCTTGCAGTTTGCAACCTCTATAGAAAATGCTTTTGAAAATGCTGTGTGTTAGTGAATTTTATATAAATATTAACCGTAAAATTTATTAGAAATGGCTGTGTAGGTCGTAATTGCTAAGTTAGTTTTGGTCACTTTCCCTTATAAGCAATGGCATGTGATGTCAGAACGTTAGTGTTGGTAGGTTGCGTTCCGCGCTATCTGTCATTAGGCATCGTGACCAGGGAAAGTGCGTACGTGAGGTAGATTTGGAATTGAACCTTTTACAAAAAAGTTGTAAAGACCTTATTTTCTTTGTCTAAAAAAAATTATGGATCTCAAATAGCACATTTAATTTTGAAGAAGAATCACATGTTTTAGTATTTTTGGCCCTCTGAATAATATAAAAAGAACGAATATATAGAACTAAAGAGTAAATCACATTACAAATACTTGATTTGGTACTTGTTCTACATATGTGCAATAAAGAGTAATACAGTACAACGCACAGAACAAAATAAATAATTCATCCAGTAGTAAAGGTTTAAGTAAATGCAAAAATCAATGATCAATCAAACTTTTAAAACAACTGAGTTACTAAAGATAGCCTCGTTTTGAAAAGGAATCATTTATGGTCCCCTCGTAAATGGTAATAAAAGCGCCCGAGATAATTAAATTTATTGCTTTACAACCTATTCGGACCAGTTACGATCCTTATTAGAGAAGAAACAATTTAATTAATATTATTGTCTTGTAAAGTTGTAATCGAAAATAAAGAAATCAAAACTAATTAATGAAATGAACTTGAAAAGCTCTGTTGTATAAAACTGGAAAAAATCTTGAATGTGACATGTCCAATGATTGTAAATTTTATAACCGTTTGAAAATAATTTGAAGGTAAATAAGTATGATGACATTGATGACACTAAATAAGTTTCTGTTAATGGAATTTTAATGAGGTAACGTAAGAAATTAGAAAAAAAAACGGATAATTTAGTGATACACATGTATTTAAAATATTTTCCTATAAACAGGCAGAATATTTCGCATTCACTAATATTAGTGGTAATAATTCTACTATCAGGTTACTTCATTAAAAATCCATGTTAGTTTTTTTGATAATACGTATCAAACTTTAGGATTATAATCAAAACAAAAGTAGCTAAATAGAAACCTGCTGATTTCGCACACAGTGTATAATTTCTGTGTAAGCATAGACAATCTTTGAAACGCCATATGTGCAGCTGACAAGTGAGTGAAAGGTGTAAATAAGCTAGGAGAGTGGGAAGCAAATAGAAATTTACTGTTTTGTGCCATTACTAGTGGATTTAATATCAATTATTAGAACAAAAACAACATGCAAATAAACTATCAAAGATCTCTATATCATATCATTAGACTTATTAACTGGCCAGTTACGGTAAAAAAATCTGTCAATATTATCAGCAACAACTAAATGGATAGTGTTTCTAAACGCATTAAAAGTGAATTGTACGGTAATTTCCGTTCGTTGTATAAAATTTAAAGAAATGACATTCAAATAATATTTATCTGTTGAGATGCATAATTAATAACACTGTACTCTTTTTAAAGTGGTTACGTTCAATTTATTAGCCATTAAAAACTTACGCGTAGATTTATAATACTTTTTATGTTGTCTCATTGCCGCTGCGTTTCATGACTTTTACATATGACGGAATTACATCATGGTGATGATGCTGTAACTAAGAATTTGTAGTCGGAAGTAGACTCAAAAGGAAATCTAGCTTCCGGTACGAGACCATAGAGGTTTGATGTTAGAGCTAATTTGAAAAAGGACAGGGGCGTTATATTTATTAGTTACATATTTTTCTGTTCTAATTTGATTTTTTTTTGCCAAAGGCTTGTTTAAGTGTATTTTTAATTCGAGTTATAAAATATGCCCGCATGATCAAAGGTAAAACCGCGATTCAAAAATAAAACATATACTTTATTAAGAGAAGATAATCAATCTCAAATAATAATACTGAAAAAAAAAATGAAATAATAACTGTGAGTATCTTGAAAGAATACCTCAAATATGCCAATTAAAATCAGCGGAAGGATCCTATAAAAATGTAAATCGTATGTTTTTAATAATTCACCGGCAGGAAATACCTCGCCGCCGTTCGGTAAACAGCGATTGTTCACTTTCTGTTTGGTTTTCGTGAGTGGTTTCACTTGTCGTATCCGTCCGTTGTGTCAATAAAAGGATTATCTCTATTATTCTCTATATTTTCTAGAACTGTTTAGATTTTAGAGGCAAACGTGTTGATTTTAACGTTAAATAACGGTACTGCCGTAATTCAGTTCTGTGTTTTGTGCTAGAGTTCCTACTTTAGGTCTTAGTCTCAGAGTACCGGAGTACAATCCACTATCCACTATGGCTGTAGCAAAACGCGCCATCCTAATACACAAAACTTTTTAAGAAACGAGAAATTTAAGACTTAGTTTATTCATTTAGTTTTTCAAAATTTAGGTTAATTATGTAATTATTAACACGTGTACGTATTGACTAAATATTTCTAAAGACTACGCAATAATTAAAGCCTTTAACGTAATGGATTCTTCGATTCTTTATCTGTTACTCCTAAATCTTTAACGGTAAAAACACGCATAGACATCACCTGTTTAAACAAAGTTACATGTAAAACCTACGCGTTCCAAAATCGAAAAGAATCGGCAAATACGACTGAAATGTCTTTTAAATAACTTGTCGATGGCCAGTTACCGTATACGGGGTGAGGTGTTTTCATGTGGCGAGCCGGTTGGTCAGTACAGTTATGCCTGCCAGCACCAGTTAATACCAATAATGGAAGTGGACATTAAAAAGCACCTTACGTTTAAAAAACATGACATACATTTTAATTTAAGAGCAGAATTAAAGAAACTGGAGGCGCAAAGAATATCATTACAAAGTTGGATCGTAATTTCGTCAGTTGAATTATTGTTTGCTAATTATATCATGAAATTTTGGCTCTTTTTTGAAATATAGGCCACTTAAGAATGTTGGAGTTGCAGTGAAATGCTTGACTCTTTCAATCGTTGCTTCCATATATGCTAATGTTAGTGCTGGTTTATATTCAGCAGTCGACATCTTATGGTATGGTTGAGATGATGATGATGATGATGATAATGGAGGAAAACTGCGTATCCATATCGTTGCATCTTTTAACAAGGAACATTTAAAGTTCTGTATAATTCTTAAAAATTGTACCGTTCCTACGTATGTTATGTGTATGTAGAACTAAATTCGTTAAGAAAATCGTTTTTTTTAAGTCTCATCGTCCCTTAAAACTTAAATGGCAAAGTTTATCTCTAATTACGTGTACGTACAGTACAATGCAACATGCAATAAAAGGTTTCTTTTCCCATTGCGATAAAACTTTGTTTTATTGGAGTATTAAACTCTATTAACTCTTAATTGCCAGGTAATATCGTTATCAAAGATTCAGAAGCAGGAAACAATTTTATAGGTGACTTTAAAGACCGTATAAAACTATTAACCACTTCAATTGTATTCGTATTAAACAAAATCACACGGAAAACCATTAATATTGAAGTGCATAAATTTGCTTCCAGAAATTGCTTATTTAATTGTTGTTATTTATTAATAACGATATTCCTTGGTCGAGTTAAGAATGAACCTAATCAAAATAAATGCCGGATAGTTTTTTTTTTTCAAACTGAATTAACAAAACTCAAGTCTTGTAATATTAAGGTAGACGTACTTGGTAATTTTAAGTTGCTTTGAGGTTTTTTTTAAAAAAAACAATGTGGTATAATTATTATTGTTGTGTGGGCCAGAACATTGGACAATGTTCCCATTTAAAGTCGAAATTAGCTCTCCGCCGCAATTAGTCTACTACGTAATTTTCTCAGCCTCTCGATTCTCGATAAGTATTATGTATCGAAGTAGTTTACTAACAGAGTGAAAGTTACCGACTGATAAAAAATCTAGACCAAGATAACGTGGCTTCTTTGCATTTCAGATAAGATAGGGACTCTTAAATGTAGTTCTTTACTGAGATATTATTGTGTATTAGCATATTTTCCACATCGCAATTGTCTTTCGTTTTTATTAAACAACGATCTTTGTTTTCAAATTCGAAGGAAAAACTGTACGCCATTTACACAGTCTGTATAAAAATTAAAAAGTTAATAAAAACGGCCAGTGTCATTCAGCCAGCCAGGAATTTTGAAAACAAAAAGCGTCGTAAATCAAATTCGACTCATTCTGAATTCAAAAGAGCGTTGATAATACCACAACAAAAACAAAAGGGGCGCCTAATTGTTTTGGAGGGAGAAAAAATCCTTGGAATTTGAAGGACGAGTGGCGGTGACGTCAACGGTGCAGGTACTTGGTGTAGTACTGTCGGGTTGGTTTAAATTGGTACTTGCTTGTTAGTTAAAATGCATACCATTTATTCTTATATTTATATTACGTTTAACGACCTTTAGAGAAAAATTAAGACATTTTGTTTTAATATAGTTTAAATTAAAATACAATATTAAGATAGTTTTAGAGTCCTATTATTTCGTAATATTAAGTATATAAATGTCTCAAAATGCCTGTGTGTTGTGACGGGTAGAATAACACCTGTCCATTTTTCCCGTGGATGTCGTAAAAGGCGACTAAGGATAGACTAATAGAACATATTTTAGTTTTAGGCGATAGGCTAGCAACATGTAACTATTATAGCTACCAACTTAAAACCTGTGAAATATGCTAGAAGTGGCCATGAAACCTGAAAAAGTCATGATTTTATCTATATAACAGTCGTGATGTTAGTCTCAAAAAGCTTATGTAAGCATATAAACAATAATTAAGTCAAAACGTTTTCTCGTAGCGTTAATACGTCTGGCTTGCTAGCGTACTTTAAGACAACAACGTAAGGTCATGCACGAATACGTCACAACCGAAACTAAACCGTTGGAATTGCTAATATTTATGCAGAGTATTTAACATAATTAAGTCATGAGTCATATAATTCAAGTCTCATGTATGTTGTTTGGAGAAACACTTGAGTTTTTAAATCATTTATTTTAATACACGATATTAAGATGCCTTAGATGACTCATTTTACTTTGTCAAATTAAAATAAGATTGATTTGTAATCATCTTACTAATGTGCCACAATTTAGTACTATCCAAATAAAATCGTAGATGTCATGTCATATGCACACAAAATGATAGGTACAAATTTTAAAAAAACGGCATGTTTTTATATCTTTCATGCCCCGCTATGATTTTTTAATGCAAAATCTTTCATTTTCGATATTTACTTATTTCCCACCTTTAATTAAACCAGTTTTCGACCTGTCGCGACACTCCTTGCGCTTCGTAATCATGATACTTCTACAATGGGGTCGCGAGACTTTATTCGTAAATATTAATCATCCTCCCATCTTTTGGCTTGCTCCTAAGAACAAGTAACATAAAATACCCATTCCCCAATCGTCATTTTCAGCCTGTATTTATAATCCATACACACCTTGTGTCAGTCATTGGAATTAAGCTGTCGAACATTAGGCGTGTACATTGTGCTGTGTGTGTTTCGAATAACACCTTTTTATTCCTTCATTGGATATTGTAAGAGGCGACTAAGGAAATAGGTTCAGGTATATTTTAGACAAGAAGCTAACGATCTGTCACTACTGTACCTGCACACTTAAAACCTAAAAAATAAGCTAGAAGGCGCCACGAAACGAAAAATAGTCATGGTTTTGTCTAAACGGCGTTTCATTCGCTCTGTATGTAGCATTTGGGAATACATGCGTGATTCAGTCGTGTTTGTATGAACATTAAGTTTTTTACGTTAGGTATTAATAACGTATTAAAAAATAAGGGAGCCAATTCAAGCCACGAGCACTAGCGTCACTCGATGTGGGTCACACTCGGAATGCGGTCCGGCCGGCCGCGCCTTCACCTGCGATGCTGCGGGGTATTCCGAGGCAAACACTGGCAACACTGAGCTTCTGTTTATGAATCTCGAATGTTTTCAAAACAGGGAAGTAACGTGGTATTTTGTGGCAAGACATCCGAGTTTTTTTTTTTAATTTTGGCGCGCGAATTCGTGTCTCTGTATGAGTTCGTTTTCTAAATGTCCCGCGGTAAATTGTTTTGTTTAGTTATAGTTTAATTTAAAAAACTGTTGTTTTTAGTGTAGTATTTTAGTTTTATTTTAAATGTAATAGTTGTATATAATTGTAATGTATAATTTTACTTGTCTCATTTTATTATCTGTAATTGTTTTATATGCAATAAAGAGTCATTTTTGTTGGTCAGGGATGTTTTTTTTTAATAAAAAAATGCTCTTTATACATCCACAAAAAAAACTGTATGTACTTAATTTAACTAAAAAAATAAGTATGTAATTCAAGTACCTAAGTAAACGCTTCATGGCGCAGAAAAAAAGTGCCCAAAAGAAATGTTTGCAATCCAGCTAAGTAGTAGAATTCCGAATAAAGCCACAAATTTGCGCCTAGTGACACAAATATTCATATTTTTTATTAAAAACAGACAATCGAAGAGAACCAGTGCAGTAAACCGCAATGTTTTTGTGTCACGACCAAATCTGAATGGAAAGCGTTGATGACACGCAATCATGCATGTATGTATAAATGCATGTTAATTAATGACTATGAATCGGTAGTGATTAGTGATAGTCATCTGAAAGTATAGTGACCATTTCCTGTTGGTAGTGTTATTAGCAGTGATATCGGATAGGCGATCGGATGCATTTTATGTCACTTGGACGTTTGACATAATGCATAGTTATGACTAATATGGATAAGTCAGTGTTATTTAAGATAAAAACCACTTTTATTAAAAAAATACTTAATTTAATTTGCTATAGTAAATAATCATTATTTTTTTCTATGTCAACAAATGGGTGAATATTGACACAGAAAAAAAAAACCAGTTTCGGTGACGCATTTTTTTGTATACTTTAACAGAAATCATACTTCTTAGTAATACCACTTTATTTGTAAACTATTTATTTACTAAAAGATTAGTATTATCACTTATTTCTGATAAAATGTAGAAAAAAAATGCGTCACCCAAACTGATTTTTTTTTCAGTGTTGATATTCACCCAGATGCGAGAGGTTCATATTCGTAAACTGATACATATTTCGTTGTTAACAAACTTTAAGCAGGTAATATTTTTTTGTCGAGAATTTAAATAGTCTTGTCCATGTAATAATTTCGTCAACGATTTGACATAAAATGCTTCCGATCGCCGATCTCTAGTAATAATGCTTACTTGATTTAAAATTGTAAGTAATACTTAGTTACTTTCCCTTTTCTATTTGCTGCCGCCATTTTCTATGAAATTTTGGAACGAGATACGTTAAGCGAGAATAAAAGGTATTTCACACGAACTAAGATGCAATTAGAATTATCCACGTACCTATTTATAGTAATCAAAAAATTAAGTTTATTTTAATGTTATTTACAGGTACGAATATCCTTCGAAATACCTTTCTATGCTGTACTGAGCTGAATTTTCACAATAATTTTGAGCAAAACATAAAAAACGTGTCTAATTTTCATTTGTCTGCAATCGACGACGTGTGTATAATACGAATAGTCAATAATTACAACTACTTAAGGTATTGACCTTAACTACTTATTTTTAATTAGGAGTCGAAAGCGGAATGACCCGCATGAAATTACAATCGTAAAATAATCAAATAGCGATGCAAAGTTGTAAATTTATAATTACCTGAGTTATAAATTATTATTATACGGTCACTAATAATCTAAGTAGGTAATCATATAATCGTTAAATTGCAAAGTGCGTGACCTTAGGTCACAATCGCCACCATTACCATTCCATTAAACGTGAATAAAAAGTTCCGTGTGATTTCTTACGTGGATGTCGTACCTAAGAAGCGATTAAGGAAACATATCAAGATATATTATAGGCGACAGGCTAGCAGCCTGTCACTATTATACCTGCTAACTCAAAACCTAAAAAAATATGCTAGAGTGGCCACAAAACGAGCACACGAAACGTGACATAGACAAAACCTTGACTCTTTCGCGATTTGCAGTCGCTTTTAGCAAAATTTTAGATTTAAAAACAAATGAAAGTAGTATACTAGTGAAGGATTGCTAACCTGCCGCCTACAGCATACCTAAACGTACTTTATTTCCTTCTTCGCCTCTTACGACATCCACGTCAAAAATGAAGGGGTGTCTGCCATTCTATCGAATCTATCCCGATCGACACCACACGAAATCATTTGTGTATTTAGGTAAAATACATTATTATTAAGTATTTTACGGCTAATCTAAGTCGTCTTTGTGTCAAGGTTAGTAAAATGCAAGATGGCCGTGCACAAAACGCGCCAAACGTCATGTGTGAGGTCATCTTTCATTAAAAAAAATCTTCAACTTTTTTTAAGGTCAATTTGGTTTATGTTACTTTGTGTAAACATTTTGCTTGTTTTTTTTAAAACAAGGTCGACTATTAATTTTAATAATGAATAGCAAATAACTAGAAAGGTTAGTACTAGTAAGTAGAGGTACTAACTGATAGTATTTTGTGAAAAAACTAAACGATACCTAATGTTTTGATTAAAAAAAAAGAAATTCGTTTTGAAATTTTATGCCACTTTTATATCTGAAAAGCAGCGGAAAGAACATAAAAACACACTTAAACTTATCCTTATGTTCACCTGCACATAAAATTTCAGTTGTACGGTTTCACAACACTAGGGTTGCCCTCCGTTCCAGTTTCCTCGGATTTGTCCTAGTTTGGAGCTGTTCGGGCGAGGTTTATTTGTAATATGTATTTATGACAATTTGAAATTTGACTGGATTTTCGAACTTTACTTGAGTTTAAATTTTAAATGAGAAACACAATTTAATCGTTGCTTCTGTTACTTCTGTATTTGTAGGTATATGAATTCTTTCAGAACTCTTTAAATTCTTTAAATACTAAAAATAAACAAGTGCGAGTCGGATTTGCGCTCGAAGCGTTCCGTACCAATAATTAAAAAAAAAATCACGATTGTGGAATGGGAGCCCCTCTAAATAATTATTTGATTTTATTTTTAGTGTTTGTTAATTGCGGCAATAAAAATACATAATCTATGGAAATCTCAACTGGCTAACTAATGCAGCTCGTGAGATACAGCCTGGCGGCAAACCGATGGACGGATAGCGAAGTCTCACTAATAGAGTCCAGTTTTCATCTTTTATCCGTACCATAGAGCCTGAAACTGGCTAAGTTTAAAAAAAACTTGTGGACATGGCTCTGTGTTCAAAGCGTCTTGTCCTACCCTCCAAATTTTTAAGATGGCAACCCTACACAAAAAGATAAGGCGAAAATTAGCGGTACTGTCAAACCAAACAGAATGTTTAAGCAAGGCGGTTCAGCACACAAGTCATTTATTTACATTACGTTATCAGATAAGCTTGTTTGAGGGGCCAGGTTAAATGAAAAACGTTTCACCCTAAATACTTGGTGTAGGTTATTTTTTATTTGTCTGCGAAGAAGGATTATGTATGGACTTGTGTGTATGTAAACATGACAAAATAACAAACAATACAAGACACAAGTACGAAGGCGAGCATATTCCTTAAGGGATCTCTTCCTGCTAACCTTCAAGCGATTGACAAAACACGTGAAAATAGAGAAAAATACACATAATGACATATGAATGTATTTTCTTATCTCCTTTCAACCTAGTATGAGGTGTAAGGTGAAATATGCTTGTGTAGTCGTCTAGTGTAGGCTGTAACTACCGTAAGTGTATGTTACCTTTATATTTTTTTTGGAGCGCCTCTTGACATTTTATTCCAAAAAACGCAATTTTATTGACATTATTGTTATTCGCTGGGAATACATACTTTAGTTAATGTGATTTTCATTTGTATTACGGTCTCTTGACATAAGCTTCCCGTCCGCACTTTGTAGAGACGCTACATAGACGCTACTATCCTGTCTTAGATTCGCTGTAAAATTCGTACTAAACTCAAGTGCACCAACAATACCAACATCACCGCATAAATCTTAATCAGTCAGACGTCAATGTTGTTGGCACATCATACCTTGACCCGAGCCTCCCACAGATAAAATTACTTTGTCACATCCTTTTAAGGTATTCCATCCACGTTGGATACGTGCGCCGAATGTTTATTGTTTAGTCTGTGGCCGGCGCCATTTTTATGAGGATGCATTGTTTTTAAATTTTTGAATTTCGAACAGTATTATTTTCTGATGGTTTTCGTCGTGCGTTTGGTCTTTTAGCTGATCTTCGTTTGTTTGTTCGTATTACCAATGTCAAGTGAGACATTTTTACAGTAAAGTTACAGAGGCTATTTACCTTTAGATAGTAAAGATGGGATTTTTTTAATCAAATCTGGTATTTATCATAGATTCATAGCTGGCCTTAACAAAACTGTATGAAACGTCACAATTCTAGGATCGGACAAAAACCTATTCGAATGGAATAATCTGGTTTCCTTATTTTTTGCATACTATTGTAAAACTGCTTTTTGCGTCTCGTATTGAAGTCAAGGCTATGTTTTGTTATGTATTACGTTAATGCATAAGGAAGTCCGAAACGATTTATCTTAGATCATCAATGGTAGCGTAGCATTGCTTCCGAAATTTCGACTTATAAGGTTAACTAACTCTTTGAGATGTTAAAGAAAAACATTTGGATTATTATTCTTTATATCAGTGTTTTTCAAACTGTGGGTTTCAAAGTTTCAAAGTTTATATCTTACTGAGAAATCCAGGGATAGCCAAATGGTAGATTGATACTTCACGGTTCAAGGTTACTGTTTTATAGTTCTAAAATATTCTAAATTGATCTCCTTATTTTTTAAAGACTCAAATAAATGACGCATATACTCGTAGCCTGTTTTTGTTTTGCTTTATTTTTTTTAATTGCAATACGACTCTGTAACTCGACCTTTTGTGATGTAATGATGTTCCTCTAAATCTGTCATCCGGCTGTAACTAAACGCCTGTAACTGTAGTACTGAGAAATGTTAATCAACTCTATACATCAGTTCATTTTTTGTAGACTTTTAGTATTCTGATCTGGTCAAAAACGCATGAAAAAAAAAACAAATATTTTTGCTACTACAGTAACAGTAACTACTACATACGCGAAAAGTATTTTGAAAACTCATAGGTACCTACATTGCGTGCCACACTTTTAAATTACACATGTATACATATTTTCAAAAAGGTTTTACTTTATTTTACTCTAGTAACATCGTATATGGTGTCTCGGACTTTATTTCTCCAAGTTACAAACTAGTAATCGGTAAAGATAACTGGTCTGCGTTGCACTCATAGCGAACAAACTCCAACTTAAATTACAACCAGTTAATGAAGTAATTTCAAACAACTATTTATAACGAAACCGGACGTTACAGAATTCAACATTCAAATAAATACCATTAAAAATACCTCTCGTCATAGATGTGAAACAGCGTGACTTGGGCTCGGAATGTTTCGGGTATTTCAAATCAAAAACAACGGATGTTTGTCGGCTATGGTTGCGTTATGTTATCTAAAGCCTCCGTCATACAAGTGCGGGCGTTTGGCGCGTTTTTAGCTAGCGATCATCGCGCTCCGCGAATGCCCCATTATCACCGAGCGATCACCGTACGCGTGTTGCGCTTCACGCCAACATCCCGCTACGTCGTTGTCCAGAAAACGGAATTCGTCGCAAAATACGCGCGTAAATCACGTTCATTACGCCGGACTCTCGATTGGCGTTTTTAGCGCGTAATGCGTGCTAGTCGAGATACTAGGGCCTTATTGCGTCCAGTTAAGTCAGTTCAAAGCGTGATATACATATACGAGAAAATTTCGACGAATTCGCTTCTTCTAGAAAAGTTCTAAGACATTTTCAAGAAGGATCGATTTCAACGCGAACGTTCCGCGCGTTAATGAGATACTAGGCACCAATACTTCGCCTCTACAAGAATCGTGCATAGTCCACGCCATTTACGCGCGTTTGTCGCGACGCATTCGCTCCTTCTGGACAAGATTTAGAACTTCAGCTTTGCCGCTGTCTGCGGGAGCGCGTCGACCGTGATGCTTACTATCACCAACGGCCCGCGATGGACCCTCGAGTGTTGTTAGCGTGGTAGGAGCGTCCCGCGCACAGTGACAGAGACTTAATTGCATAGTGATTGTACCACATGCAGGGTCTGGATAGCTCTCGCCATCTTTTCCGCTAATCCCACCAGCAGCACTGCCAGCTTTGTTCTGTTCCGGTGTCAAAGATAAGAGTGGTAAGGTTACCGGTACATACAATTATTATCATAAGAGACGAGGGGATGAGACGCTAGTCTATTCTTAGGCCTTTTGGTTAGTAAAAGGTTTCTGCATTTTATGATTATGATACGTAGCGTAAAATTACAGTATCTTTGTAACATTAGTTTCTTGTCTACCAACAAAATAATATAAAACTGGCCAAGGCATCAAGTTACTTTAAAGCCAAGTAAAAACGTAAACAACACGACTGCCGAAGGTCAAATATTGTCTATTTACGATCGACTGCAAAAACTCGATAATTATATATGTGCATAATGTTTTTTTATTAGCTTGTGAGTATTATGACTAAATGTGTTTAATTAATTTGTTTTTAAATATTACTTTGGCATTGACATTAGTTTTTTTTTGTGGATTTGCGTTTGTGTTTATATTTTACTATTGTCTAAAAAGTACCTCTATCTAATAAAAAAAATGATACTTGTCTCGCACAAATTAAGAATCACAATCTGATATTTCATTTAAACCGCTAACAAACGAGATGTTGTGGTCAACAGAACTATGTATAATTAAATAAGATAAGTATTATAATATTTCTTAAGAATAAACGGAATGGGCCACCTTAGGGCCGATTTAACATAGTCTTAGTTTTTTTACTCTAGTCTATTATTTTATTAACAATTGTTTACAATATGACTATCTTTTTGTGAATTACTTGTATCTGAAATGTAAATTGGATGTAATGTGATTTCCAGATTGAAATAAATAAATCTATCTATCTATCTATTTTATAAAAATATTTCACTAAAGTGCTAGTAAAGTCAGTAAAGACTATTTTATATTCTTGTTTGAATCAATGCAGCCTTAGTCATTGTCACCCCAACACCATAAAGGCTAAGCATGGCCCATAGAATACGCCGTAAAACCATAGACTAACATTGGAATTAAAATGACATCATCTCCCAAGCCTCTGGCAGCATACACCTTAAGCCTTTAGCATAGAGTCCACGTCCAACAGAAAAAAAACAAGACGTGACAACGACAACACTATGGCTTTAATGACTTAGTTCCCACAAGATTCACGTGCAAGAAGCGTTTATTGTAAAAAGAGCCTTGCGAAGCTAAAACACAGTTAAATTCACAAGGACACGTTGGCGGGCAATACTGCTTTTAAGTTCTTGGTCGTGGATGCGGTCGACCCTAGTGTTCTCTTGTTTTACGTAATGTATTTTTAAGTCGTGTGAATGTGAGGCAATTTTGTGGGCAAACGTGCAAGATTCTATAGAATTAGGTTAAAATCTGCTCTGGTAAATTCTATAGAAGCTTACGTGTGCACGATTACAACGCCCTGTACTGCTTTTTAGGTGTTTATTTTATGCGGGTATGTGAGGACCATCCGTATCTTGGCTAATATTATTTAAGGCAATGTAACAGCGTCGCGGTCTTGGCTACTGTATCGTTGAAGAGTAAACCTTACTAAATCTATCTTTGTAAAAAGTATATACGTATATCGATCAGATCGGCAATGTTCTGAAAAGAGGCCGAATTAAAAGTGTCCGTAGCCGTCGAGTACATACGACGAGAGGGATAAATACTAAAGCGAGAGAAATTTATGTTGGAATGGAAGCGAATGGCGCTATAAAGTCTCTGCCTACCCCGTATAAAAAAAGCATTAGACAATTCTCGCCATTAGATCTACTTCTCAATAAGGCAAAGCTATACAGCTAGGGGAGGGCGGGGTTAAACGTGCCGATTTTAAGAAAAATGAAGATATTACGTAGAGTGTGAGTGTTAGACTAATGCTCTGCAG
>BHDV01065367.1:209078-230593 GCA_005406045.1 Adoxophyes honmai
AATATCACGTTTAACCATCTGGTTACCCTGTAATTACTAAACGTGGCACTGGATTTTTGAATTCATGTGCTCTGCCTACCCCTCTTGGGAATACAGGCGTGAGAATATGTATGTTATCTTCGAAACTTCGTTAGCGCCATGTGTACCATTTGACAGTTGATGTAGATGACGTTTGTAGTAGCTCTACTCGACGATAGATGGCGCTAGGGTGCTACAAATGTCAAACTCACTCGACTGTCAAAATATTACTACGATGCATCAGATGCGTATCTTACTGGCGAGTCAACAAACTGTGGGAATCGTGATTATTTAACACTATGTTTACGTAATCCTATTACACCTGTATGAAATAATCTGTGGTTGTGTTACAATGCGGTGCTTTGGAATGCTGCTAACGCGTCTCCGTTACGGCTACGCAATGTATTGCAACTGACAGAACTTTTCTTACTATTTGTATGAGTTTTTGTTCACCTAGGGTTGCCACCCGTGCTATACAACGTGTTGCAAAAAACAGAGTAAAAATGAGAATTATTAAAGCGCAAAATATTGTAAACCCTAGTAAGCTGTCACTTAACAGAACTGAAGTTATCATAGATTTATTTAACAGAGTGTATTCTTTGACGGCTTTCCAAATTTTCACTGAAAAAGGTTTGCAAACTCAATAAGAGGATGTGTTTATCAAGTATTGTAAAGTGACTCCTTATAATGAGCCAACCCTCTTTCTGCTTTACTTGTATTTCTTAGTCACCTCTTACGACATCCTCGGAAGAAATGGAGAGGTGTTATTTTAGTTCTAAACCCGACATCACACGGGTAAAAACTTATTTACCTTAAAAAAAGTTGGCAACCCTATGTTACCTGTGCAAATTCAGTGACAATCAGAACAACTATTTTGCTGACATTGACAGTGCATTGTGTCAGTTTTCGTGCCAGTTCTTGATCGTTTCTAGTTCACATCTGTTACAGTTCACGCAATTGTGCATCGTTTTACTTTTGTGAAATGTCCGAGCTTGAATCTCCCTTTGTTTTCTTTCCGACAGCATATCACTTGTCGGGGTAGAATAGCACCTCTCTATTACCTCTGGATGTCGTAAGAGGCGACTGAGGAAGAGGTTTAGGCGTATCACTCTTGGCAGAGTGGTCGTGGTCATCATATGTGTCCTGAGTGACACGTTTTATAACTCTCCGCCATTCTTCTCTGACGGCGACTTTACGGTGTCCCACATGCAATGGGCCATCTATCACTGCCTTCACATGGTCGGTCCATCTCATAGATGATCACGAGGCTGGATCCCTGCAACCCTGCCTTGCACAAGTCGTTCGATGGAGAGGTTTCCTCGTCTAGATACGTGCCCAAAGATTTCCACATACATACATACATATTCTCACGCCTGTATTCCCAAGAGGGGTAGGCAGAGCACATGAATACAAAAATCCAGACCCACGTTTAGCAATTTCAGGGTAACCAGATGATTAAACGTGATATTGCAGTGACAGGTTGCTAGCCCATCGCCCACAATACACTAACCATTTCCCAGAGTCGACTCTTACGATACCCACGGGAAGAAAGGGGGAGGTGCTATTCTAACCCGGCACCACACGGGAGAAAAGATTTCCAGATTTTCAATACTCAACTGAAAAGCGGCAGATGTCCAAACAAGTTCAAGGATCGTTGTTATTATGTTGGCAGAGTAAACTATTCGTCACTGTCGACCCTGATTAAACAATCGCCACTGTTAATTATAGACCATAGACTGTTTTGTTCTTTTTTGCATTTGTTTTTATTTAAATTTGGAAGGCCTGGCGACCTTGCCAGCCAGCGACAATGGTTGGATCGGGTTTTGCCATGAATGATTCACATCTACACCTTTAAAATCTTATATCCATCTTCTAGAATATAATCCGCTATAAGTTACGATTTTTTTTACAGTTGTACGCATTTCTTTATGGCGCATCTCCTGAGCATAGGACGGGACCTAAATTACAACCTTTTTCTAAGCAACTCTATCACAGTTGTCCCCTGACTTACGGGACAGAATAACAACACAAAATAGTTGATTGGCCCACTTGATATAGATATTTGAGTTATTTGAGTTATTTTATTTGAGTTACAATTACGTTTACCTGACAATAGATAGCAAAAATAACCATATATTTTTTAATTTTAATTACAATATAATGTTTCATATCATATTTGACATATCGATAAATAGTTATTAGTCTATACAGGGTGGCCCATCTAAAACGGTCAGTATGGGGAAGTCCGAAACTATACGAGATACGAAGATCTCTTCTTAGGAACCATGACATCGATTTTAATAAAAAGAAAAACTGCATTCATACATTTAAAAAAAAAATGTGTACTCAGTCCGGGAATCGAACCCGGTTGTTTTGAAAAAAAAAAAGTACTATTTCTATTTAGATATCGATTGTGTTGGTCTTAAGCAGTAAATATGTGTGTGTGTGATTTCTAAAATTAATAAAATGCATTGTTTTTACATGTTTTGATTTATTTTAGTAGGTGTTCAGAGTGATCACAGTTACAAACGTAGTAGGTATTGAGAAAGGCGGTGGTCACTTCGAACACCTACTAAAATAAATCGAAACATGTAAAAACAATGCATTTTATTAATTTTAGAAATCACACACACACACACATATTTACTGCTTAAGACCAACACAATCGATATCTAAATAGAAATAGTACATTTTTTTTCAAAACAACCGGGTTCGATTCCCGGACTGAGTACACATTTTTTTTTAAATGTATGAATGCAGTTTTTCTTTTTATTAAAATCGATGTCATGGTTCCTAAGAAGAGATCTTCGTATCTCGTATAGTTTCGGACTTCCCCATACTGACCGTTTTAGATGGGCCACCCTGTATAGTTATTATAGTCTTATTTGTGTTTCACCACAATCGAGTAACCCCCGAAAAGTGGGATTGAGCCTGTCCCGTGCAGGACATTTCATTTTGATTTAACATCGTGACGTGTGGCTACGCTGATTTAGATATTACTGTGGACAATTCTGGAGAGTTTGATCTATCTTCATCGATAAACATGGCCAAATATACGCCAAGTAAGATGTATTGTTCAAAAAAAGACAATGGATGTTTGATCCGCTGAATGTATACACGATAGATTTGACGTCTGATTGAGATGACAGTTGAATGAAAAGGCAAAGGTTACGATTACGGCTTTATAAATATTGTTAACCGTTTAACGGTTAACTCTTAACCTTATTAAATCGACCGCGAACCACTCGATTTACAATTTAATTATTCATTAAATAGGCTTTTACCACGTCTAACAGCCACTAAGAGTCAAGGCCAACCGCTTAAATGGTAAATTGTTTAACAATTACGTTGCATAACCATTTTAATTACGATTACCTAAGTTCTGCCGCCATGTTGGATAAGACGATGCCACAGATAGAGCATCTTTGTTAACTAATAGCCGTGAAACGTGCGCAGATAATAAAATAAGCGCGTAAAAATTGACAACGGACAGCGTCTTCTTTGTTTTTTTTCTGTACAAGGGAGTTGAGAGCCATAAAACTCAAAATTTCTCAAAAAGGTCATGTCATAGTTTGTAGTTTAACATTTTAGTCTAAAATTATTATTAAAAGTAGCTTAAAATGTCTTAGTAGATATCAAAGTTAAAAAAAAAGGATCATCACAGTTTTTCATCTCACGACCTCATAAATCTTTCAATTGCTCGCAACTTAAGCAATTAATGTAGCAACCTTCGGTGGGTATTAATTGCCCACAGTCCGAGCGAAAGATCGAGGTAATTTACCACCTAGCTATTTTAATTGGTGGGTAAATTTACCACCTGTGATGGGAGACATTGCATGTGACTTTTGATAGATACAACCGCTTTTTGCTTGGGGCAACTGGTATTTCATAGATTTTTTAAGCTGTGCATTGTGAAAAGCTGGACTTAACCTTGAAGGAACAACTGTTTCGATGACAGATGTCAAAACACCTTTAGAGCAAGTTATGAGACAAATAATCTCGCCTTATAGGGAGGTTTAATTCTGAAATGACGGGCGACAAAAACAATTATAAGTGAGAAATGTAGGTTATTATGTAGGTAGGTATAGAAATGGAAGTAAATTTTATTGCTTTGCGTTTATACGCCGCAGTTTTAGCTCGAAAATAATCTTACTAATATTATAAACGTGAAAGTTTGTGAGTATGGATGGATGGATGTATGGATGGATGTATGGATGGATGTATGGATGGATGGATGTTTGTTACTCCTTCACGCAAAAACTACTGAATGGATTTTAATGACACTTTACAATAATGTAGCTTATACATCAGAATAACACATAGGCTACAAATTGTAATGATATTCTGTGAATTATCCAATATACGACGATAATTCTCAAGTAAGTCGGGTAAAATATACCATTTGCGAGTTTTGGCGTCCGCTGTCAAAACCGTTGAAGTGACGCGCATGCGCGGGGTAAACGTCACGCGTCGCTGAGTGCGCGACCCGAACGCGGGCAGACGTCGTTGACAGTTGTGGTTGTTTTGCGAATTTTCAAGGTGCTAGCGATTTGTTAAAAAAGCTGTTATATTTGTCAAATGCGATTCAAAAATTATTTGTGTGATAATTTTAATGCCATATATTCCACGCCACGCAATCCGAAATACTTATTCTGCGCAGACGAAGTCGCGGGTAACAGCTCGTTGTCTATAAAACGGCATTTTATTCCAAATAGTTAACCAGTCACCATTTCGATTAGCCAATACCTTTTAATGACTTTTTTATTCAAATGACTACAGAGGCTGAATGAGATTAGGGCCGTGACTTACTCAACCGCGACCATAGACAATTACTTAACGTTCCCGCCATCGTGAGCTGTCAAAACTAACAAGATGGCGCGCGTGCGTGAGATTGACACGCAACTCTGACAGGGTTGACAACCATGTACCTACTATGCTAATTAATTAAGGAACACATTTTGATTATAATGGATCTGGATAGAATACAGTGCCCTTGCCAAGACTCACAAAACGAAGCGAATACATTTTACACGTAAAATTACCTGTTAATGCTGCAACCGCTGTACAGTATTACCGAACTAAGAATTCCTCTGGACATACCTACGCAGTTGACGAGTTTTGTGACGCGGGAAACTTCGATCTACCAATGATAAAAAAGATTTTTAACACTCGAGTTTTCATTGGTTATTGATGATGTCACAGACAGATGACTCATGACATATGTCCAGGCTGGCGTAACTAGGAACAAAAAACCTTTTCTATGGACTTTGCGTGGCAGATCATTACCATCATACTAAAACAAAACGTCAGTACAGTTTATTACATATTAAACGGTTTTACTTAGCTTACAGTATTACCAAAATAATAATAATGATAAAAGAGACTTTCGCGCGCTAAACTCTTGCGTTGTTTTTGGTTATTGATTGATAGATGTCACGTCAACATGACAGCCGCCCGTTTGGTTCGTCATGTTGGTAATGATCAGCCACGCAAAGTGATTCCATTAGCTAGGATGGGAGTCGTGACTCTTAAAACGTTCGGCTACTCTCGGATATCGTTCTGTCCCTCTCGGCGCAGACGGTAACAGCCGATCGGAGTTATTTTCTTGGGAAAACTGTACCAATTCCGACGTTTAGAATGGAAATAATTTTCGTTTCAATTTTTTTTTAATACATACTCTTATAGGTTTCCACGTTAAGATAAGCGAAAATAAAACTATGGCGAGACAACTTAGGGCCAACGACCTTGATATTTTCTTAAACATCTTACAATACACTTATAATAACAGTTTGGCAGCAATAGGTACAATAAGGCTTGTAGAAAATTGATGATTATTAACTCTATGCCTACGGTTTTTACTCTTTGGCTGAATACCCTAAAAAAAGTAATTTGTCAACCCTACTGAGACCTGCGCGGGATTGCGATTGATTCTTGAATGCGCGCGCACACAATGGCGTTGCCTCACCACTTATTTAATTGTAGCGACATTACCTTACGTCTTTCACGTTGGCAAATTGATTTCAAAATTTTGGGCACTTTTTTCTTTTTCAAACTTGAATAGAATATTCTAGATTATTGGACTAGTTCGTTTTCGGCTTGTGTAAGCTGCTGAAGTAACCGCAATTTCATCATCATTATCCAGGCTACATAGGTACGTCCCACTCCTGGGCACAGCCCAGTTCACAGTATGAGAGTACTTGGGCTGTAGGTCTCACGCATCTCATACTGATTGGAAACTTCACACGCAACACTAAACAGGTTTCCTCGTGATGGTTTCCTTCACCGAAAAGCTCATTGCGCGGATCTTATTAAACTCACAAGTGCCAAAGTACCCTTTCCCAACTTCTGGAGAAAACTAAGAGTGAGAAGAGAGAAAACTAAAATGCTCCAATGCTCAAGACACCACTACATACATACATACATACATACATACATCACGCCTGTATTCCCAAGAGGGGTAGGCAGAGCACATGAATTCAAGAATTCAGTGCCACATCTAGCAATGTCAGGGTATCCAGATGGTTAAACGTGATATTGCAGTGACAGGTTGCTAGCCCATCGCCCACAATACACTAACCCTTTCCCAGAGTCGACTCTTACGACACCCACGGGAAGAAAGGGGGAGGTGCTATTCTAACCCGGCACCACTACAACTTCAAAATTACTAAGGACTCTACCACCTACCACAGACAAACACAATTTTATTGGGTTACTTAGAAGACATCATCATGGCAACGTAGAACGCAAAATTGTTGAATGACCCAGTAAATAATCACTTTCTACCACATTAAATGAATAGGTCAGTATCAGTATAATAAGTGTAAACTGTAAACCTCCGCAACGCAATGGCGTAGTGGAGCGTGTTAATCACAGGTATCAAGAGCAGAAAAAGTACAGGAAACATGTAATTGTCCGACGGTTTATTACAATATTAGCTCAGACACCGAGGCACACTTAGAAGCTGTTTGACTAGAAAAAAAAACGTGCGAAAACCGGCTTGAAAGCAGAACACCGTTTGTTTTCGTTTGTTGCTAAAAAAAGCGCAAATACAACACGAACTTAATTTAATATGTAGGTCGAGATAATGCGGCGATTTTTAATTAAGCATCTCATTGAATACGGTACGTTTTATCTTAGTGGTACTACAGAGAGGCCGCGTTATTGAAGCGTGAAGCATAAATCCCGCGGACACGTTGACAGGTGTCAAATTCACCAATCGTTTTTTTTCTAACCTCGTCAGAGGACCTCTATATTTAAATAACCTGTGTTCTTAAAAAAAAAAAACTAGCCACAGACGTTCGATTTTAAGAGCGGCATTCGCAATCGCACCAACATTAAAAACTCCGTGAGAAATAGGAAACTTTTTTTTCTACAATTACGTCAGTGATCTTAGAGCATACAGCCAGTGGTTTACGCGATAATCTCACTCGTCATTCCGCTTGTAATCTTCACTTAATTGTGGCTTAACCGTTTTCTAATTAACGCTTTACTCGTGTAAACTGTAAGAGTAATTAGAAAGAGAATTTAAACTGAGGCCAATGACATTCTGAAACAGCCAACGAATACGTACGGTTATTAGGAAAAAACCCAAACTTATTTTACATTCAGAAAAATTTAAACATAGAACGCATATTTAACACCATTTGGGTATTTAGAATCCAGAATGACTAAGATTTAAGGCACTTCAGTTTTCTTTTTAACCATCGCACTGGACGTAAATAATTTTCGAAAAAAAAAAAACTCGAAACCATAGTCAACGACGTTGACTCAACGTAACTTTTGAATCTCGAAAGCCTACCAAACTGGTTCCCACGATGACACACATACCAGCAACCAGCCAGTGACTTTATTAGTCAATCAATTCCCTACATACATTCACTGGAGGGAGGTGTTTTAACTATGCGCAACAAAATGAGGAAAATTCCATGATAGGTAATTCACGGCAAATAACTAGGCAATATTTTTTTGTAGTGGGGGTAAGTTCGCGCATCGCTTTTGCTTAGAAAAATCTTATCCCCTCTTCTAGTGGTATAGTGGTATACTATGGTTCTATGGCAATTTTTTTTTTCTAATTTGTCCGTCAAGACAGACTAAGGTCAGGGACCATAACGCCTCGTCTTCAATTGAAATCTATGTCGACAGTTTAACGTAGCAATAAGGATGAAATTTGTATTTTAATCTGTAAATTTGAAACGTTTTTTATTAACTGCTTAACAAACAACATTCATATTTTCGCCTGTTATTACGTCCACACTTAAAGTTAAACAGTAAACACATATTTATATTCACGGCTTAGGTTTCCCTGTCTTAAGTTTTCTTTTACAATGTTGCAACGGAAGACGCTCGCAATGCTGCAGTGAAAGCCTGACCCGGGGGTTATCCACCAATCGATGTCAAAGGTGGAATCCGAAACAGACTGGTATTATATTTCTGTTGTTTATGTTTACGATTAGTTCTTCTCCAGTTCTTCCGTGGATGTCGTAAGAGGCGATTAAGGAAATAGGTCAAACTATATTTTGGGCGACAGGCTAGCAACCTGTCACCATTATACCTGCTAACTTAAGGCCTACAAAAATATGCGTTTCATGTGCTCTGCCTACTCCTTTTGGGAAAACAGGCATGATGGTATGATGATGATGATGATGATATTTGTGTTTACGATTACCAATGTGAAGGAACAGTGTTACTAGCCCGGTTTATACCCAGTTTATACGCCCGGTGCGAGCTTTCAAAACTGCGCCCTTGAAGGTGCTGGTCTGGTCATTCCTGCGCCCTGTGCCTGGGCACCGCTGGCACCGCCCTATACTTTAGACCGATAGGTACTTAAAAGATGGTAAACAATCTTGACATGTCTTTTTATTGAAATACACAGTCTAAAAATGAAAATCGTTACACTATACAATTTAATTATGAAAGTAAATGATTTTTTCACACCTAAATTGTAAAATGTAAAGATTTTGACTTATAAAGTGTATGTTTAAATAAAAAGACACGTCAAGATTGTTTACCATCTTTTAAGTACCTATCGGTCTATAGTATAGTTACGGCACTGGGTAAGGCCCTACGCAGACGACAGACTATCCGCGACGGACTTTTTAGTCTGAAAATAGAACCTATGGAATTATATGCAGTAACATATACGACGCGAAGAAAGTCCGGCGTGCAATGCATACAATCCATGCAGACTTTTTGTGCGCCGCAGACTCGATCGCACAAAAAGTCTGTCGTCTACGCTGCGCCTAAGAGCTCCGACTGTGATTACGATAGTCGGAATTTCCGATTGATATACCTAAGTAATTCAGCCTAAATCTAAATACGTCCCATTATTGGGCATAAGACCCCTCTGAGTATGGGATGGCTTGGGCTGTAATTCCCACGCGGGCCCAGTATGGATTGGAAACTTCACATGCAACATTGAATTACTTCAATGCTGTGTGCCGGTTTTCTCACGATGTTTTCCTTCACCGTAATAGCTCGTGATAAATGTCAATTTCGATTTAGCACATTAATTCATTAAAAGAGTAAGAGATTGTATTAAATTACATTATAAGATGTTCAAAAGTAAGATGGCGTTTCTTCTATAAATACCGATGCCAATATAATCTTCCTTTAGATTTGCTTGTCCCATATTTTTAAATAAACTAATAGACTGTTATGTATTTTCAACCCAGTCGTCATTCCTTTAGTCCCGTGTGGTGTTGGGTCTAGAAAAACGCCTCTCCATTTCTTCCGTGGATGTCGTAAGAGGCTACTAAGGAGTTAGGCTAGCAATCTGTCAGTATTAAAGTGTCTCTTCAATCTGTTTTCAAACCTAAAATGATGTTAGAAGTAGCTGCAAAACGTGACATTGTTATAGTTTTGTCTATGTAGCGTTTCGTCTGCTCTGCCTACCCCATTTGGGAATACAGGCGTGATGTATGTATGTAAACCAGTCGTCATTCCTTTAAAAAAAGACGCAGATAAAATCAGACTCATACAAATTACTACGGAGCAGCCTACCCTCCCACGCGGTTCGTTGACTGTCTTCCCTCTGCAACCAGACGGTTAAGGCTCAGTTTATTTTTGCGTGTGGTGTCGGATTTAGAACCTCTCCATTTCTTCCGTGGTCGTAAGAAGTGACTAGGGAAATAGGTTAACGTATGCTAGGCGACACGCTAGCAAACAGATACTATTATAGGGTAGGCAGAGCACACGAAACGCTATCTAATCAAAATTATGACTTTATGGCTTCCATAATGTTTCGCAGCCATTTTTAGAAAATTTTAGGTTGAAACACCGATGAAAGAGTTGTAATGCCCCATTTACATTCAGCTGTAGTGAGCAGGGAAGTGGGCAGGACGAGTATGTCGCTGCCCAGCGCTCCCTCTAAGAGCGGTTAGGGAATTATTGCCGGCAGCGCGAGGAGCAGCTATTGCCGGCAGCGCGAGGAGCAGCCATAGGGCTGAATGTAAATGAGGCATAATAGTGTCAGATTGCTAGCCTGTTCCCTAAAATAAACCTCAAATAATAGTATTAAAAATTAATTTACAGATAATTTTAAACAAAAAAAAACCGACTTCAATTCTATACTAATATAATAAAGCTGAAGAGTTTGTTTGTTTGTTTGAACGCGCTAATCTCAGAAACTACTGGTGCGAATTGAAAAATATTTTTTGTGTTGGATAGACCATTTATCAAGGAAGGCTTTAAGCTATATAACATCACGCTGCGACCAAAAGGACCGAAGAAACAGTGGAAAATGTAGGAAAAACGGGGGAAATTTGTCACTATTCCACGCGGACGGAGTCGCGGGCACAACTAGTTAGCAATATTTTGAAAGTATTCTGTTTACTGAATGTAAAATCTTGACTTCATCAACAAATTACCGAAAACGCCGTACATCTCCATATAAAATTTGAAGAGTTCCCTCGATTTCTCCAAGATTCCACCATCAGATCCTGGTGTCGTGCAAATGGGACCAATTTCGAGTTATACCCTTTCGATTAAAAAAAAAATTTTGAAAATCGGTCCACGGGTTTTCGAGTTATCGAGTAACATACACACAAAAAAAAAATAAAAAAAAAAAAAAAAAAAAAAAAAAAAAAAAAAATTAGGTCGAATTGAGAACCTCCTCCTTTTTGAAGTCGGTTAAAAAGAAGTAGGTATAAATCAGTCTTTTTCTAAATCAGTTTGAACTTAAACAAGAAGTGTCACAATGACATGGTGTAAACTTTCTTGACTGTATTGTGCCTAGTACTCGTAATATGTTGCCAGATTTAAATTTTGCCAGGACATTATTTTATGCATAATTCTACACTTAAGAGCGTGTTTAAATATTAATATTAATCAGGCATTGATTGTGTGCAAATCGCTCAAAAGTTGTTTAACGGCGGTCATTTGTATTGTCTGTGATTATGGGTTGCTGTCACTAAGAATAATAAACTATAGTTACTAGAGACTTTAAGAAGATTTAAAGTCTGTATAGGAAAAGTAAAATACAACGGTTTATCATCCTAAATAATCTTATCTCATGTCTTTGTGTTCTTCTTTTAGATGTAAGTAAGAAGCGATCAAAGAAACAGATTGAAGTATGTTTTAGATGACAGGCTGGCAACCTATAACTATAAAACCTCTTTTGTCTAACTTACCCGCAGACCAGCACGTAGTAGGACGTCCACCTATAAGACAAAAATGTCTAAAGCCGTGGTACCCCATTGGTTTCACGTATAGCCTCACACACAGAGGATCGTGGGATCGAATCCCAGGCTCGCACCTCTGTATTTTTCGGAATGTCATATTTACCACGAGTTAATGGGACGTATTCAGGCTAAATTATTAATAATGTCTACTATTAAGTTGTAACCTTACCACAGCAGCATGCGCGAGTCTTTTCCCGTATACAACCCGTCACTTCTGACGTCTTTTAGTTGACAGGTATAGTCTATCTCGCAACTCCCACCCCCTCGTGCTAAGCTTAGATGTTTGCCTGAAAAAGTTCATGAACACAACTAATTTTAATTGGTAATTTCACTTGCAAAACACGAAACCATTTGGTCGTGGCCGGTATACTTTCGGTTTTTATAGTCGAAAGTGAACGTTCCATTGCAGTTAGTGCTATTCTGTTAATTTTACCAATTAGCTTATACTGATTTGTTGTTAGTGTTCTTTTATGATCAGTCTGACAGTTGGGTCGTGAAACTTAACGACGTGGAGTGAAATTCGGTGGCGGCTCTACGTTTTCGATTTACTGTTCGTAAGTGATTATGGTTGCTAATGCTAATATTTCTTCAGCCAAATATAGTATTTTTACTGGTTCATGGTTTTTGTACATGTATGTTTTGTGTGCTCTGTCTACCCGTTTTGGGAACGCAGGCGTGATGAGAGTGTGTCTATTATGAAGGCAGTCACATAAAAACTTACCTAAGTCACATAATAAGAAGAATAGCCTCCTAAGGCCCATGGTCCTACGTATAGGACTAATGTCAAAGTAAGTTTGAATTTTACATGAATGACACTAAGCATCAAATTCAAACGATCAAAATTTGGTGCTGGGCCTTAGGAGGATAGAGAAAGGCATGTTGCATTGGTTTTAGGCACGTGGTGAGAATGGATGAAGCAAGGGAGTGTAAACAAAACAAGAGAAGTGTGTTAGGGCAAGTGGGTCGAGGGCGCCCCCGAATTTATATGGTCCAGATCGGCGACTTGCCCTAACACACTTCCCTTGTAGATTTGTTTAAGTGTTCGTCTTTATTTTACGTGACTGAATAATTTGCATACCTAACCGCGAAAACAAAGCCTAAACGAATGGCATTCGACGTCCGAACAATGACAAGAATCACTATTGTTAGTAAACACCAAGGAATGCCCAAAAATGCTCGCAATTGCGTGTTTTCGCAGCTAATTGTTTTCGAGATTTATGGTCTATCGTGTTTATGATGCGAAGCGTTTGAATCGAATGATAAGGCAAGGCATTTTACTGCGTTTACTGCGTTTGCAAATATCATACATACATACAATCACGCCTGTGTTCCCAAATGTGGTAAGCAGAGCAAAATGTAAATGTGGTACAGTCACGAACCGTGATTGTTGAGCCACTTGCCACTGTTCGCAATTTAGACGTGTAGGTAATCAATGACCGATGTAACAGACTAGATGTCAGCTATTGGATTAGTATTACACGACCAACTTACAAACATAGGTAAGTGCTCAACAATCCCTGTTCGCGATGGTACTTCTGGCATCATTTTAGATTTGAATATAGATGGCAGAGGAATAAAAATACTCTCTGACCTATTTCCTTAGTTGCCTCTTACGACATCCACGGAAGAAATAGAGAAGTGTCATTCTAAACCGATACCACACGGGATAACACAGATAAAACACGACTATTTCACGCTTTGTAGCCTAATGGCTAAAAGCTAAAAGGCAAGTCTACAAGGCTTGAGAAGTCTAAGTAGGAGGAATAATAGTCATAGTTTGCTAGCCGGCCGCCTAAAATACACTCTGACCTATTTCCTTAGTCGCCTCTTACGACGTCCACGTAAAAGTTGGAGAGGTGCTAAGCATTTAAATTGTTCACAACTTAAAATGCCAAGAAACGAAGCGACCTTCACACGGCCTTTTGTCGACATGGTCAGGTGGCCACACCAATTACCGGCCGACCGCAAATTACTACCAAAACAGTTCACTAATTCACAAATGGGTACCAGAACGATTGATAGTGATTCACCATCTTGAATCGGTTTGAAACTACTGCGTATGTTTACTACAATTGCGTGTACAGATTCCTTATAACACTTACAAAAAGGGCAGCTTCTTCGTTCAAAAGCTAAGCGATAGCCATTCAACGCGGGATTGCTGCCTGCCTGATGGGAACCCTACCCAAGAGCCCGATTTTAGAAATTTTAGTTTAGTTTCAGTTTCATTTAAAGTACTTTCTAGTGTAGTAGTATTAGTTTTATTTTAAATGCATATAACTGCAATGTTACTTGACTTATTTTGTTCTTATGTTATGATTGTGATCAATAAATTAACTACTTACAAAAATGGAACAAAAACTTCTTAATAAAACACGACAGTTGTGCAAACGTGCCGCTGGGAGGCGCTATTTCAGTTCCCATACAAACTGTTGCTTCTGATACGTATTAACAGCAGACGAGAGTGGCTTATGTTGGGTCTCCCTCGAGATCCCTAACATCGTTTGTCCTAAAATCATTTGCCCGAACTGTTTTGTCCTAATGGGCATTAGCTCTAACGATCAATTGCCATAATACTCATTTTCCGTAATTCAATAATAGTCAGGAATCAATTAGGTAGGCTAGAAATCAAATAGGTTAGGTTAGGTTAGGGTTGTTTTATGACCATAAATAGCGAGAAAAGCGAGCGGAGCGCCAAAACAATCGTTTCTGAAATAAAATGTTTAGGGAAACTAAAAATCTACATCTACACTAATATTATAAAGAGCAAAACTTTGTTTGTTTGTTTGTTTGTTTGTTTGGTTGTAATGAATAGGCTCAGTAACTACTGGACCGTTTTTAAAAATTCTTGCACCATTCGAAAGCCACATTATCCACGAGTAACATAGGCTAAATTTTATTTTGAAAAAAAAGAGGATTCCGTAAAATATTTGGGTTTAGATATCTACATCTACACTAATATTATGAAGAGAAAAACTTTGTTTGTTTGTAATGAATAGGCTCAGAAACCTACGACCCCAAAATCCGAAATTTACGCGAACGAAGTCGCGGGCGGAAAGCTAGTATTACATATGAGTGTTAGGACAGATTATCATTATGACATAAAACGTTAGGGAACGTCCCGTGTGGTGCCGGGTTAGAATAGCACCTCCCCCTTTCTTCCCGTGGGTGTCGTAAGAGTCGACTCTGGGAAAGGGTTAGTGTATTGTGGGCGATAGGCTAGCAACCTGTCACTGCAATATCACGTTTAACCATCTGATTACCCTGAAAATGCTAAACGTGGCACTGGATTTTTTGAATTCATGTGCTCTGCCTACCCCTCTTGGGAATACAGGCGTGAGAATATGTATGTATGTATGTACGTTAGGGAATATAAAAATAGGTCAAAAGACTTTAGGGATCCAGATATAGATGCGCTTATGTTTTGATCGTAATGACGATACTTGGGATACTAATGCGTTTTAATGCAGATAAGAGTTACTGGTGTTTTTTATCGTTATAAGGACACGTGGGATACATCTCTCCCTATTCTTTGGTCCGATTACATCTTAAACGGATCTCTCTTTGCCCACAGGAAAGCACCTAGTCTTCTCCACGGACCCAGAGTCAGTGAAGGACGAGTTCGCCTTCGACAACCCAGGGTTCAGGCAGGACGAGCGCGCGTGGCAGCATGCGCCCACGCTGCCCCTCAAAGGGAGCTCCCTCCATGCCGAGTTCACCAAGCCTGACCAGAGCAAGGATGATGAGCATATACAGGTAAGCTAGTCCAGGAGTTCCCAATTTTTTGCCAAGGAACCCTAATAGGTTACACTTTTCCTAGCGGAAGGCAACTGGAAATTTACCTACCTTAAAAAGGTATAAATAGCACGCGTGAAAAAATATTTTTTACGGAACCCTAGTAGGGTTTCGCGACCCACCTTTCGGGAAACGCTGCACTAGTCAAATCACTATCTAGAATTCGCCTCACAGGAGTTTGACCGTTTTTTTTAAAGGTAGGAAGTTAATTAGGAAACGGCACTGCAGTAGGATTTAATTGAATTCAGGACCTGGTCCCGCCATTACAATGGTTACGTAAAAACCGTATCACACCTATTTTTAAATGAGGCAGGCAGAGTGAGAGCTTCGTGAAACGGTACATAGACTAAAATGCTCATTTCGTACGCTTTTGGCGCAATGTTAGGTTTAAAAATGTTTGGAAGAGTATAATAGTGACAGGTTGGTATCCTAAAACTATTTCCTTGATTGCCTCTTATACTCGTAACATCCACAAAAAAAATTAAGAAGTGTTATTCTGAACTCGCCACCACACGGAAAAAGCTTATTGTGAGTTTGTTAAAACTTGGGTCACCAATATCCCAAGGGATAGTGAATTTTGTCATGAGAGCGAAGCTGTGGGCGGGAACTAGTGTCATAATACCTGAGTCAAGATGTTTGTACATCACGGCTATCGATGGTTCCAAACGGTTGCGCAAACTGGCTTTCACTTGACGAATGACATGTAATTTTGTCAATTACTGACTTCATGTGAAAATATTTGATTTGTTGACGTAACTGCTGTGCCTACAGTAGGTGGCAGTTGTACATTACACACGTCTCTATAGTGATACCGGATTTGTTTTTCTTAGCCTGTAGATGTATCCCATACCGGATTACCAAAATAAAATACCGGGTCGCAATATTTACATACATACATACATATTCTCACGCCTGTATTCTCATGAGGGGTAGGCAGAGCACATGAATTCAAAAATCCAGTGCCACGTTTAGCAAATTCAGGGTAACCAGATGGTTAAACGTGATATTGCGGTGACAGGTTGCTAGCCCATCGCCCACAATGTTATACACTAACTCTTTCCCAGAGTCGACTCTTACGACACCCACGGGAAGAAAGGGGGAGGTGCTATTCTAACCCGGCACCACGCGGGAAATATTTATGCACTATAAAAAATTGTATGTAGAGCATAAAACGAGCCATTTTACTCAAGACGTACAGTCGAGTTCATAAATATATGAGCAGACAAATGCCAAATATGTAAACTTTTGCACCTTATTGTCGATGTCATAAAGGCGTACAGATATTTTTGAACCCTCAGTTTTGCTCATATATTAATGAACTCGACTGTACGTAAGTACATAATTATAGCCAAGCGAGCTGATACGGCGAATTAAATTTAGATTTTAGTACTGAAGTAATACTAAAATCTAAAATCGAACGACGGTAAATCGACTCAGGAAATAGGATAAGGTATATTTTAGGCCACAAGCTAGCCGGTCACTATTGTAACTTAAAATCTAAAAAATGCTAGAAGTGGCTACAGAACGTGAATTAGTCATGGTTTTGATGTGCTTTTCGTGTGCTCTGCCTTTTGACTGTACAGGCGTGACATATCATCATCAGCCTATATACGTCCCACTGCAGGGCACAGGCCTCCTCTCAGTATGAGAGGGCTTGGGCTATAGTTCCCACGCGGGCCCAGTGCGGATTGGGAACTTCACACACAACGTTGAATTACTTCGTCGCTGTGTGTAGGTTTCCTCACGATGTTTTCCTTCACCGAATAGCTCGTGATAAATATCAAATTCGATATCGCACATAAATTCCGAATACTTAATTCAGAGGTGCGAGCCCGGGGTTTGAACCCACGACCCTCTCTCTGCTTGAGAGGCCACAGGTCGAAACGCTGGGCTATCAAACGTGGGCGTGACGTATATGACATCAATATGACATTTGACATTTAACATGGAGACAAACGTCATTTAATGACATTGTATGGGTTCTACCAAACCTTAATCTATTAGAAGCACTTATAAATAACGTCACAGGTCAGGGGGCACGCGGCCATTAAGGTATCTGATAACCGGACCGAATAGACAATTTGCGAGAAAGGGTTATTTTTAACCCCTGTAATGGTAAATTAAACACTCTTAATCTTCTTGCCGTGTCGTGATAGAATAACACCTCTCTATTTCTTCCGTGGATGTCGTAAGAGGGCATTAGGAAATAGGTTTAGGTATGCTTTAGGCGACAGGCTAGCAATCTGTCACTAATCTACCCCTTCCATTTTTGCAAACCTAAAACTATGCTAGAAGTGGCTGCGAGGCGTAATATAGTCTAAGTCACGTTTCGTGTGCTCTGCCTACCCCGATTGGGAACAGGCGTGATTGTATGTATGTACTTAATCTTGATAATTGAGGGCATTGTACATCACACAAATACAAATGGGTTAGTTAGATCACAAATCGCGTAGGTTAACAGGTACCATAGTCACAGGTTGCTGACCTGTCGCCTAAAGCATACCTAAACCTATTTCCTTAGACGTTTCTTACGACATCTAAGGAAGAAATGGAGAGGTGTTATTCTAATCCCGACATCACACATTATAAACATCTCCAAATTTAAACTTAACCGCGTTTTTGCGCCTATTAAGTATATAGTAGTAGTTCTTCAGCATTTCTTCCGTGAATGTCGTAAGAGGTGACTATGGAAACGTGTTAAGGTATATTTTAGGCGACAGGCTAGCAACCTTTCACTATTATACCTGCAAACTTCAAACCTGAATATGTTAGAAGTGGCGATGCGTAAAGTGTTTTGTCTATGAAGCGTTTTATGTGCTCTGCCAACCCCATTTGGGAATACAGGCGTGGTGTATGTATGTAGGAAAAACAAAATGGCGTCGCACCATCCCTAATGTCACTGGTATCTCATAGTACGTGCAATATTCACAAGCTACCGGTCTTAGGCTCCCAACATTCCAGCCATCGCGATATCGTACAGCAATTCCGATCTGCATTCCGAAGCCAATCTTATCCTGCCGATTACGATGCAAATTCGAAACTACCTCTCTTTCCATCTGTACCTGAATGAAAAGGACAAAAGACATCGATTCTGAGGTTAACCGCGTAATCGGATTGATTCTTGTTCTTGCCTAGTTTCTCTGTGGTGCAATGGGTTGTAGAGAAATAATGGTCGGTGATTTTCGATGTTCGATGTGAAATAGATCAGCTGATTGCAAGACAAATAACATTTCAAATAATTCGATTGAAGTTTCCTATTTATAAATAGTGATGAATGCGGTTTCAATCCGTTTTTAAAAATCGCTCAAATTTTCTTCAAAACAGCATTATGGGGAGTTTGTTTAGTGAAACAAATCCCCGTGGCCCCCGTGTGGTGCCGGGTTAGAATAGCACCTCCCTCTTTCTTCCCGTGGGTGTCATAAGAGTCGACTTTGGTAAAGGGTTAGTGTATTGTGGGCGATGTGCTAGCAACCTGTCACTGCGATATTACGTTTAACCATCTGGTAACCCTGAAATTACTAAACGTGGCACTGGATTTTTCAATTCATGTGCTCTGCCTACCCCTCTTGGGAATACAAGCGTGAGAATATGTATGTATGTTTAGTGAAATTTCAAATGACCTGTACGTACACAAGTATACATACATACTCGGGTCACATCACGCGTGTATTCCCAAAGGAGGCAGGTAGATCAAGTGAAACGTGACATAGACAATGACTACTTCACATTTCGTAGCCGTATTAGTTTATTTTTCAGGTTTTGAGTAAGATAGAAGAGGTATAAAAGTCACAGGTCACTAACCTGTCGCCTTAAGCATACCTTAACCTTTATGGCAGGGGTTCCCAAACTGTGCGCCGCGGAAGGTATTGAGAGGCGCCGCGAAACCATTTTCATATTTTTAATCATACATACTTATTTTCATTTTTAAATCAAATCAAATCAAATCAAATCTTTTATTGCATAAATGTTGTACATGGAGATGTTACAAATTTGCCTATCCAGGCTGCGCTTCAACATTTACCCTGTAAGGGCACAGCAATTTCTAAACTTATAGCTAATACTTATTAATACTATTTCTATTTTATTAATAATAAATCTTGAAAACATTGCACTAAATTAAAATTATGTTCTGAGATACAACTTGCTCACTACCTTATTTGTAATAGGTATAAAATTTACATTAACTAAAACTCAACAAATATAGATCAACCAAACAAAACGAGTAACATTATTATTATTTATTCTGACATAAACTCATCTAAGCTATAGTAACATTTCTTAATTAAATATTGTTTTAGTTGGTGTTTAAACCTGTTAACATCTGTAATGTCTTGTATAGACTTCGGGATTTTATTATAAATTTTAACCGACATTGCAAAGGGGCCAGAGTGAACCATTTTCAACTGGCTATTCAATTATTCCTCTCAACATAAATACTACCATTATCTGAGCCTATTTGTTCTGTATCTTTTTCAAATACTTACACTGGGTAGGGCGCCGTGACAGAATTCTAAACTTGTGGGTGCGCCGCGAGCTGAAAAAGATTGGGAACCCCTGCTTTATGGGAAGAAATGTTATTCAAACTTCTAACCCGACACTGCTTTATCATAGATAACTTGATCCCTACTACTGTTTACATTTAACGAGGCGACAATTCGAGCCGAGCATTACGAAGATCACCTCCGTTCTCACGGATGCAACCTCTTTGATGATGTCATGGTTTGAGATGATAATCGATAAGATACGTACTACGCGTTAAGTAAGCTGGGTGAGGTCAGTTCCATTACCATGGGCTATAGTGTATTCGCTAGCGTGGCGAATTTTACACTCAGTATTCCCAGTGTTTTTGCCAGTAGTCACTTGTCAAAATAAAGAAAGAAAGAACACTGATACATTTTTTACATACATACATATTCTCACGCCTTTATTCCCAGGAGGGGTAGGCAGAGCACTGGAATTCAAAAATCCTCTGATACATTTTTTGTTGATCTAATCCAAAACAACCGTAGTTTATTTAGGTATAGAATTTAACCACCAGCGACTAGCTTTTTCGAGATACGTACTTTACGTTGTCGTAGAACATCTTTTTGTAACAATGAATCTCGAATATGACTGAAGTCATTGACAAGTTGAACAGAAAAAAAAATTAAGCGTGTTTGTTCGCTATCGGTATACGATAGCAATTCATGGTAGGGGTAAAATTGCAATTGTGAACTAAGGTCATTATTAATTAATTAGATAGATAGATAAATGTATACATAGATAGATAAATATTTAATGGGATAAATTATTGCTTCATATATTTTCCGGTATGATGAAGGGTTTAGAATAACTCTCCGTTTCTTCCGTGAGTGGCGTAAGAGACGATTAAGGAAATAGGCTTAGATATGGTTTAGACAACAGGCTAGCAACCGTACAGGCTTACTAATTATACCTGCCAACTTAAAAGTAAAACCAATTTTTTTGAATTTATGTGCTCTGCCTACCCCTTTTGGGAATACAGGCGTGAGAATATGTATGTATGTATGTATTGAAACCAAAAAAATATGTTTCTTTATACGAAGTGGTCACGAAACGTGAAATAGTCATAGAATTCTACAAACAACTGCGCATCGCGTCACAGGCTCGCGCTAATTTAAAAAATAAAAAAATATTATGAAATCAGGGAAAAATACCAAGGCCCTCATCAACAAAGTACTATAATCACACGTCGCTCCTATCTTGTTTGTTCGTTATTCAGGTTAATGTCATAAACTTTATAATCAGGCAGTTAATACGAGAGCTAAATATTTGGTGGTCTAATCCAACATTGATTTAATGACATAGTCGCTGTGGTTTTATTTTCGGCCGGTGATAATTAAAAAATGCGCCCACTACCCTACTAGTTTTGCTCAGCAATCCTAAGCGCGTTACTGTTACGGACTAAGTAGATACGATAATATTTTACATATTCTCACGCCTGTATTCCCAAGAGGGGTAGGCAGAGCACATGAATTCAAAAATCCAGTGCCACGTTTAGCAATTTCA
>BHDV01065367.1:232634-277403 GCA_005406045.1 Adoxophyes honmai
GGAGGTAGTGGAGGGGGGGCGGACCAGCGGCGCGGGGAGGGGGGTGCGGCACCCCCTACTGAAGAGGGCTGGTTCCATGAGCGATGTTAACTCGGTAAGTTTATTTAGACTCTACCTACATAGCGTGAGCGTGACGACTCTTTCCCACAGGTAGGCAGAGACCACTTTGTTCCACTTCAATCCTGACATATCTCTTTTGCTTCATCCACGTTCACTAGTCTCTCTATACATGCTCGTCGGTTTCGGGTACTCTTGGCCTGACCTGTTTCTAAAACGTCCGCGATTTGGTCACGGAACGGCCGTCTAGATCTTCCCCTCTCAACACACCCATCCATATTCCTCATGTTTATAAAGTTTAGTAAATCTTCTTTCATCCATTTAGTCACTGTAACTACAGTAAACAGATGTCATAATAAAAATATGGATAACTCATGTATTACATTGAGGTTAGGTCGACCTGATGCGGGCTCGTTCGTAGCCCTTCATCTAGGGGGCCTGACGATGAAGCTCTTACATGAAGAGCTACGGACAAGCCAGTGACATCGAATTTTAGACTTTAGAACAATTTGAGACGTGTGTCATCTCATCTCATCCACTACCACGAGTGACGGTCACAAACGCATTTACGCTACTTCAGTAGTTAGCGAATAAACGCGCTTCAAAGTTGACAGTTGACGTGCAAGAAAAATGACATCAGTCGTATTTCTGGCTCATGGTACCGATGTGTTACGGTAACGTAATAGCAGAAAATATCAGAAATGTAGTGGCATTTTTTCATCTGGGTGAAAACCAAAGATAAAAAAACGAAGTGAACTTACGCCAACTACAAAAAGCCTTGCTAAATATAAATATACTTACTACAAGCTAAACATAATGCATCTAGAAAAAATGTACATAATCCCACGTAACAGTGAGAGCTATAGACAATGGATGTCACTTAGCACTTTCTTTGTTCAATCGGCGATCGACGTTTGCTCTGCGCCAGCGCCGCCCGACCTGGAATCCGGGGAAACCGACGTTTCTCCGAGTTTCTACAGCTTTCTTCCCCTCGGAAGTTACTTTTTAGGGTTATATAATTGTCACTATTGTACCTGTCACCTCAAAACCAAAAAATATTATGCTAGAAGTGGCCGCAAAACGTGAAATAGTTGTTTTTGTGTCTATGTAGCGTTTTGTGTGCTCTGCCTACCCCGTTTGGGAGTACAGGCGTGATTGTATGTATGTATGTATATAATAGAATTATACTTCTCCATCTCTTCTTTGCATGTCGTAAGAGGCTAAGGAAGTAGGTTAAGGTTTTATTTTAGGCGACAGGCTAGCAACCTGTCACTATTATACCTGCCAACTCAAAATATAAAGAAATACACTAGAAATCGTAAAATACATGCTAGAGTGTCCACGAAAGGTGAAATGGTCCTGTTTTTTTTTCTATGCTGTGTTTCGTATGCCCTGCCTACCTAATCCTTTTTGGAACACGCCAACTCAAAAAATACGCTAGAACTGGCCACAAAACGTGAAATAGTCATGGTTACTCCTATGTGACGTTTTTTGTGCTCTGCCTGACCTATTCAGGAATACAGGCGTGATGTATGTAAAATTGATTCTCGTTGTTAGTTTAACAGTAGATATTTTTTTTAATACGAACACAAGTTTTGTAATATTAGCATTTTGGTTGCTAAATAAGTGAAATTTAGTATAGAAGGCGCAAATGTATGTAAATTTCTATACAAAACGCCAATTTACGAGTAATAAAGACCTAGTTACACTAGTACAAGCATTAATAAAAGGTTTAAGAACCGTTCTACACTTTCTAAATAATTTGACATGTCATGCGCATTCGTACCCATTCGTCTATTACGTAACCCCGATGACATTAAAAACGCTATAAATATTCATATCACATTTCTATCGCTTTTCAGTACAGCGCATCATTGCATACGAAAACCAAAAATTTTAGACCCGTCATCCAAAAAACTATCAAACAATTTTAATTTGAAAAGTCTGTTACGACGGCTCAAGGAACGCTGGATGATATTAGGCGTCAGAATCGAAAAGTATTAAGTTGTTATGAGTTTCTTTTTTCGAAATTATCTTTGTTGCTTTAAGTTAAAGTTTAGTTTTACAAAGCAGCTTTAATATGGCGGTTGTTATAATACGACAATGGCATACAATGGTTGTTTTCAATACCACAGACAATATAAAATGTTGTACGCTATGGAATGTGTCTATTGTCCGCATGTGTGTTAGTCTGTGTATGTTTGTTATTAGATGTAATGGAGTTGATAAAGTCACAACGTTTGTGCATTGTATGACTTATCTAGTAAAATGTGTACTTTTTCGTCGATTTCGCGAGACATCTAAAAGAAAAAATCTAAATTTTTGGGCATTATGCAATAATGTGATCTACTGTTACAATTTTAGATTATTATGATTCGGATTTAGATTTTTTATCTGTAAGATAACGTCAAAATATTTTTTGGTCAAAGTACCTGCATTATTTATACATAAATATAAATACAAACATATATAAACATCACCCCTGTATTCCCAAACGAGGTAGAATAGAACTGATTAGGTATTTCACGTTTCGCGGCTACTTCTATTATAGTTTTAGAATTAGGAAGAAACAGACTCTTCTAACCTGGCACTGCACGAAAAAAATACAAAATTAGAATGAATATGGGGTTCCATTGAATGCAGCTAAAGACTTCTGTATACATATCCACCAATGCGTCTCGTCACTATTTATATGAACTACAAACAAACAACTAGTTTGCTAACCTTCTAGTTCATTAAGCTACAACCTTCGTAAAATGAAGTCTGATCCAATAAACAACTTCTACCATTAGGTATTTTCCCCACCCAAACATTACTCTATTCTAATAAAGTATAGATATTATATAAATCGAAATTAACTCAACATGTTTGCAGCAGTGGCTCCTAGATAAAGAGCTGCGGACGGACCCGAAACATGTAGACGGGAGTTATCCATGTATTTAGATAAGAATGCTTCACACGATAATTTCTTGTTAGTAACTATTTTTTTCTTTCTTCCAGCTCGAAAAAGAAGGCAAGCTACTGCACCCGCCTCAATCGCCGAACACATCTCACTCTAACAACTCAACCTTAGAGACAAAACACGGCAAAGGGATCAAGAAGATAATAACAGACAAAATAGCGACAACAACCCTAGAAAGAAACAAGAAGGAGAGACTCCCAACGACGCTGGAGAGAGAAAACGAAAAGAACACGAAACTGAACAAGACTAGGCATTCCGAAGTACCTCAAACTGCGAACAGACAAGAGAGAACTAAGGTGAGGCATTCAACTGGAGATGTCATGCAAGCTGAGAACGGATCAGCTGCTATAGAACATGCCGAATTACAGAAGAGAGATTACGACCCTAAACGAGGCATGAAATTTGGGATTAGGGTCCTCCCACCCAATGTACCTGATGATGGCGTATTGAAACAGAAGAACGTCGAAAATGGAGTAGTTTCTGTTGAGAAGAGAACAGTCGACGAACCAGATAAACCAGAACCGCCTCGTCCCGCGCCAGTAGCGCAAATCAAAGTGGAGAGCGAGACGGAAGTCAAGAAACCCGTAGTCGCTAAAAGGAGAGAGAAGATGGCGCCGCCTATTCCTAATGCGAGGGTGATAAGACCCGAAGATTTGAACACGAGCGCGGATTCAAGAACCTCGGAAGTCTCGCTGACTACCTTCGCGAGAAGCGACCTTAACTCCAGCGGGATCAAAAGAGATGAAAATGGAATTCCTCAGGAATTACCCCAGCATATGTTCGACGCCGCTAAAGCAGCTAGAAGCAATCGGAAGAGTTCTACAGAACTGATATACGAGAAAGAGAAACAGGAGAAGAAAGAGGAAGCGCCTAAACCTAGCAAGAAATCTAAAGGCAAAGCCCCTTCTCCTCCCGAGCTTGAGAAAAATAAAACAGATGATAGCATGATAGAACAAATGAAAAACGTTAATGATTTCCTTAAGAGTGAAAAGCAGTTTTCAAGTCTTTTGCACGAATCTATTACTTCAGCTAATACTACCGCTACAACAATAAACACGTCGACTCCAAAAGCGGTTAAAACCAAGCCAGCTCCTCAACCACATATTGAAGATTCAATAAACTTCAGCCAAGACGACATTGACGACATTGTTACCAAACCCTTTAAAAGAGAGAGTGATTCACTGAACAATTACTTCGAAGATTCAAAATCGAATCTCTCTTCCAACCCAGACGTTCATTCAGTAGTATCCCTAAACCATAGCGATAAAAGTGAGAAAGGTTCTACTACTATTGAGCTCAACAATAGTGACGTAACCATTCACAGCTCTCCGCTTGATGACACTGTCAACTCTGCGTCAGATGATACGTCCGTTTTAGATGAGAACGAACGCAAAGCAGCATCACTGGGTGACCTGTCAAGGTTTGAGCTTAGAGTTAAAACAAGCAAACCTTCCACAGGCACGTTGGAAAGAGCACAAAGTCTAGACATTTCTGCTGAAGACGGAGAAATTAACGAGACTTTGTCACCTAAAAAGAGGAAGGCTATGTCTGTCGTAGAATCTACTTTCTTTGATTCTACCGCTGAAGATACTTTACCTGATATGGATGATGAAAAAGGAGTTATTATCAAGCATAAAGAGCCAAGGCTTAGTTTGAACATTGCCAAGACCTCAGCAATGGAGGGACTTAATACATTCCAGAGGAATCGTCTAAAGAAGGGTTCTGAATTCGGTAACTTGGAGGATGCTATAGTAAAAGGCTCTACAAGTTCAGTTGAATCTGAAACAATCGAAGCGCACGAGAATCAGAAGAAAGCAAAGGAGCCCGTTCCCATTAAAACGGAGCCTCATGAAACGTCAGATCACTTGGCAAGAAGAATAATAGATGAAAACATGAAAGTGCATTTGAAGCTTGTTTCAGAATTTGCTAAATCAACTTCAGATGGTAGTAACTTGAGTTCGCTAGACAGCACTCAAGAGTTAAGCCCTAAAAAAGAGTCGCCGGTCAAATTTGATGAGAAACTAATTTCTTATGATACAAACATTCCCGACGACTTAAAAGTTAGTAGGAGCACCTACGCAAACAGTTTAGAAAGGCCTAAATCCGACATGATGAAGAAACTACTGGCTAAAAATCCGATTTTAAACGTTCATATTGATCAAGCAAAGAATGATGCTACAACTAGTAAAGAAACCCCAACACCAATGACTGACGCATCCAAATCGGCCATGCATCAACCAGATATCGTCAATTTCAATTTGAAGTCAGCTGATCCAAAATTGAGAGACTACGACGAATTCGTGAGCAATATTCGCGTAGGTTCCAACAACAGTATGAAATTCGATAAAAAACCTCCCATGGAGACATTCTCCCGCGAATGGTCTCAACCAGAACACAGCAACAACGTTGTTACCATAACTACGGAAAAGATTCAACCGATTGAGGAACAAAAGAAGTCTTATACGAAAAATATAGAGATAGGAGAGACTAACGTAAAACTAATACCAGATATAGTGGAAGGTATTAAGAGGAAAACTGAGGAAAAGGACGGACGGACATTATACATGGAACCACAAAACATGTCATTGACAGTGACCCAGGAACCAGCACAGAAAACTGTAACCGTGAATGTAGCTGAAGATGAATATGGTAATAAAATCATCAAACAAAACGTAGAAACGATCTCTACGCAATACATAACAGCTAAAGGTGAGGCCCCGCTACAAGTTGAACAAGTTACATTCGGTATTACTAAGAACAGTGACCTGAATGAGTTGAATTTAGAAGAAGGCGATGTCGCTAATATCGATAAGAAGATATTAGACGAAATAAAGCGTCAGAATCCAAACATGCATTTCACAAGCGATGAACCAGCTTACACCAGGACGGAAACTATAATTTTAAATACTGAATTAGATGAACAGCAAGCTAAAGCTTTGATGGAGAAAATCACCAATGATCCCAGTTTCATGGCACAGAAAACGCCAGAAGAACTGTCCAAATTAGGAATAAGAATAATAAGAGAATTGGATGACGTACAAGACAGAACTGATGACACAGTCGAAGTTACCAAAACACGGTACACTATTAATTCTTCAGCTATGTCCGACGCGCAGAAACACAGATTGGAAAGTTCCAAAGAGTCTGAATCAAAGAAAGACCACATAACGGAGATCCAAGTGGTTACGCCGCGCACAGAAAATCAGCAAAAGGAGAAGGATAAAATTGCAAGCAGGCAGAGAGTGCCTACGACCGAGCCTCCTCTCTCATACGAATTGGATTCGGAACTGCTGTCCGATTTCATATCGAACGAGCGACAATTTTCAGCCAAACAGCAAGACAAACGAACGAAAACGAACCAACCAAACGAGCCAAAGAAACGACATTCCGACTTCGATCTGCCGAGGAATAGCCATATCAAATTCAGGACTGCAACCTACGAACCACCAAAGGGGACGATTGTAACGAGCACCGACTTAGACAACCGAAGGCTGTCGCAGCTCGATCAGATGCAACTCAGAGCTGACCAAAAACCGGTGATATCCGCTAAACCGAGCAGCATACCCGTGAAAGCGGAGAAGCCAAAGGTCGGGGTAACCTCAAAAATACCGGTTTTCATGAGCCAGAAATCGCTAAGCCAGGAGAATCTGACGGACAGGACGTTCTCAGTACCTAGCTCCCCGCCCCCGAATCTGAGTAGTAGTTCTGGCAACATTTCGGTCACTTCCATTAAAAGCAGTTCTAGAAGCCCTAGCGGGGGAAAATATTTGTAAAAATAATAATAAGAGCACTCATGCTGATTTTACAAAACCTATATAGAATCCATCCAACATTTTTTGCGTAACCTGTGTACCTCAAGAAATACATTCACTTTTTGTGGTTTCGTAGTATTTCTGAATCGCAAAATATGTATTAATTGATAGTTTTTACGTAAATTGTAAATGTTAGACGTAAGAAGTGTAAAAATCATCGAAGTATAACGAAGTGCCTTGAATTCGGTCGAAATTATGAATCTTATTAATACTTTATGTAAATCGTAACGGATGTGCCTTTCTAATTTTAATAAATTTTTACTAATTAACTAAGATTTCTTTGGATATTTGTGAAATTAGGACGTTAGGTAGCTTTCAAGCGCGAGCTTGAAAAGTATCTTTTATAAATTAATATTTAAAACAGATACCTAACTATATGGCGGTTGGAAGCTATATTTCTTTTCGGTTGTGAGTGTAAGTAATATCGGTATATTAGTTGTAAGCACTTGTCACAATAACAAATAAATTCTATACAACATGCATTCCAGTACCTTAATATCAGATTAATTGAGATTATAATTTATTAACAAATAGCCTAAAATTTACATTTTGACATTCCGTCCTGAGTTTTACCATAAAATAGTTTTATTGTTTGAAGAGTGGAGTTTCGGGGCCATTTTATAGTATAGTTAGTGTATTTATTACTAAATGTTTTATTTTTACGTGGCAGCTAAATTAGACCATTGTTTTCAGAATGTAATCATTTTAAATAAATGATCCAAAGCAAAATGAAAATGCAAGTATTTTATGTGCTAATGTCCTTTTTCCACCATTTCATTTGTACCTAATAAATGTTCAAATTAACTTTCGAACTGAAAGTTTAGTTTCCGTCACATTCCACTAGATGGCGTTAGATAAAGCGATTCATTAAAAAGTAATTACAACTGTCATTTTATGACGTTGGCGTTATGTAATAAATCAATATACAAATGCGTTCTAAAAACAAACCGGTTGCATTTTTGGAATAAGTTATAATTAATTATAGTATTGTGATTAATAAATGACAGTTACAAGAAATGTATTATTTTGTTATGGTAAAGCATTAGTTATTTGTTTTCGGTGTAAGTATTGTACGACGCGTCTAGGGTTGTATTATTTAACCTACAAATAACAAGTTATTATCACAGTTATACACTTTGTATTTTATTGATGTATTATAAACGAAATAAAGACAAGTTTAAAATGTTTTCTTTCTGATTTATTTCCTATGTCCTGACTTAAAAACTTAGTAAAATTAGTTCAACCGTTCAATTAAATGTTGAGAGAGTAAACAGCGTCTCAGATGTACCACAAATATAAGTTACATCGGTAATCATCGGCCGTGCCGACGAGGAGACAAATACTGAATGAAATCGAATGTATGACCATTCAATAAAGACCTTTTATAACATTAAGCATAAGGTATGAAATCATTCTTTCTCGCTCATATCGCCAGGCAAAATGGCGGGAGCCGGAGTTGCCGGCGTAGCGCGCAATATATTAGCCAATGGCCGTTAAAGATTTTCTGCACTTTCGGCACTGCGTTATGATTGGCTAAAAACGTATTCAAATAATGCATTCTGCGCAGGCACATTCATTTGACTTATATTTCTGGTACTACTGTAAATACTTGAAATGTCCATTTCGGCTAAAGACCTATTGAACGACAACAGCAACAACACAATAATCACCTTTTTATTTTATACATACATACAAAAAATCATGACTGAATCACGTTTCGTAGCCACTTATAGCATAATTTTAGGTTTAAACATTGATGGTATGGTGTTGACCTTAGAAGTGCACTGGCATCTTCATTTCTTCCGATTGCCGCGCAAATATTAGATAACGTAGGTGTGGTTCGTAGAAGTTCCGCTACTCACGTATAGATGGCGCCAGGGTGGCTACAACTGCGATTAAAAACAGTCAAAATTCCAATTGTTTTATTTAACCTTCCAATCGTCTTCTGAACCACTCCAAGACGAATCACTATCATGACGAGACGCCCTCTCCTTCTTAAACTCATTTTTACACATCCTCTTACACTCTTTATTGAATCGCGACTTCATTTTGCGCTTGCAGGCGTACACGTTACACACTGCCGTCTTAGCCCTCTTGCAAGCCCGTTTGCATCTTTTTATCTTTTTTCCGCTACAGGATCTAAGTATATCCCGTAGACTATCGTTAGTTAAACTCATGTTCTTTATATCCGTCTTCTCATCAAGGAAAGAAACTTCAGTGTCACTAGCTTTTTCGGTTTTCTTTTGTTTCGGCCGCTCTTCTGTTTCGCGCTCTTCGGACGCCCGAAGACTTTGCTGTGTTTTGTTCTGTGCTTCTTTTACCTGCAAAAGGTGAGGTTTTGTTTGCGACTGTGGAAAAGATTCATACAGAGATCTCTCTCCAAACAGATGTTATGCCTGGGACCGAAGTCCACAGAGAAGGTTGGAAGTTGTATGCAACCGATCTTCGAAACTTTGCTAGCGCGATGTTGAATACTTTGACATTGATTGACGTTTGTGGGAGAAGTTGTACTAGTGGACTGTAGGGTGCGCTAGGGTCTTAATCATTCATTCAAGGGTGGTGTGTTAATACATGCCACAGCAACCGCAATAGGTCAATTCGTTTTCACTGGTTGATTATGTTAAGTAGTTCCCGCATGCGATATATCAACCGTGTTATCAACTTATGACCTTCAGTTGTCGTTATACCACTTGCAGGAGAAAATATTCTGATAGAGTAATCTCTCTCCAGGCAGATGGTATGCCTGGGGCCCAAAGTCCGCAGAGAGAAAGTTGGAAGTTATTTTATGCAACCAATTAACGAAACCGCGTCACCGCGATGTAGAATTATTTTTGACAGTTGAAGTTTTTGTGGAAGAAGTTTTACTACTTGACGACAGTTGGCGCTAGGGGTACTATGTCTATCGTGTTATCGACCAATGATGATGAGAAATAAGATGATCTGTCAATGCGGACAACTTTAGTTGTAGTGTTATACACAGCGATGATACTAAATTAAATATTAAGGGACTGAGAATACTTAAGCACCAGATTTCTAGAGACGGTCGCGTATCTTGTAGCCAAGTAAATCGATTGTTGTTTCTATAAAATATTCTTTCTTTAGGGTTTGGGCTGTGTACTTTTCAAAACGTAATATAAGAAATTCGGTTCGATGTTAAGAAATTGCAATCAAGTATCTTTCTTTAACTCGTGGTACAAAAACACAAACTTTCGTTTAGGTATACCAAACCAAGCTAATTGATTTCTGACTCTTCCAGAATGTTGTCAATAATATCTACGATATGAAATTAATTCTATGGTGAATCAGGAATTAATTGATCTGACAACATTCGGCTTCCAAAATCGGCTATCGCATGCAAATCTATTAAATAGGTAAATAAATCACAAAATCGTTAGTTTCAATCATTTATTTCGTCAATCATTTGTACCTTTCTCCTAAGAATATACGCTCACAGGCCTGTTTGCATTCTTTTTTAAACAGTTTATTAAAAGCGCTGGTACAGGCGTAAGCGTCGCAAAAATCAACCTGCGAAACTTTACAGGCTTTTATACATTTTTCGCAATTAATATCGTAGTAATCGTACATGTCTTGCTTGTCGTCCAGTGTTGTAATCTTTGATTTAACCTTTACGTATTTGTTTTGTAATTTCAAGCGGTTTTTACTCTTATTCTTTTTAAGTCCCCTTTTCAGTCTGAATCGTGGGAAGGTTTTGGTGTTGTCACTTCTTGTACTCGAGTTCTTACTCGCAGGTAGGTCCGAAACTGGCTCCTAAAGCAACAAGAAGGCTGATATTCATTTTCTTGCGTAATTCACATTAAAGAAGTAGATGAAACTAGGTAAGTAAATGAAGTCGATGGTTTTTCATGCGTTTAGGTATTTTGCTAGATTTCGCGGGTATTGTTTTAGTTCGGACTTTCGACGATAGGTGGCTACAGTTATACAGGGCGCCACAGTTCAATTGTGGATCAGGAATGCCAAACTATAGTCGTTACACCTATTTGTTTAAAATTAGGCAAGTAAAGATTGATGCTGCCGCATTAAATGTGATTTTACTGTAGCTACTGGGGTTACTTGGAAGTGGGGAATAAATTTTAGATAAGACCAAGAACCAAGAAATATTATTATCTTATTTGGCTTTGACAATAACATAAGCGTAAAACAGGCCAACAAAAAATTATGAAAAAAAGCGTTAGTTCATCATTCCGTGACTAGATGGCGCTAGTAGTTCTCTCACTAGACGCTAGATGGCGCTAGGTTTCATACACATTGATTTAACTAAATGAGAGTTTAATTTAGTCATAAAGTAATTAAATATCATCAAACTTAACTTTTACATTAGCTACTTAAACCTTGGAAATTTCATTAGCAGATTTCTTAAACGACACAAAATCCGGTCTAAGATAGGGGGTAATTACGGGGTACCCCAACTGAAGAGAAAGTATCTCAGCCTATCTTTTTTATTTATAATATGGGGTGTTATGTATTATAGATGAATCGACGAGACATGATCCCTGGGACACTGACAGTAATAATCACGATACAACCTTGTAGCGGCGTCACCGTTACATTAAAATCGAACCGTAGGCGTTTAAAAATTACGTTTATTAATTTTAGGTAGATTTATTCCATTACAATGATATTTCGATGGAATTATAACAATTCTTAACATTTACAAGGAATTATCTCAACCAGAATTTACGTTTACGTCTTGCAAAAGTTACTTCGTTTGGAAGACATCGACTAATGTGGAAAAATATCGATAAAATAATGTCGATAAAAAATGTCGATAAGTTGAAAATAATATATGCCAATAGATGCACGAAGATATCATAAATAGAGGGATATTAACAAAAATTAAAAATAGTTACCTGCCAAATTTTTACTGGTATAAGGATTTTGTAAAAAAACTTTTCGGTACGGCCTTACATAAATGACCTGATTCACAAAACGAAAGTTTGTTAACTGGGTAAAATTATATAAGAAAATGAAATGGGTCCATTTCTATTTTTGGAAAATTTAGGTTTTTTTAGGTTTTAATTTACCTATGCCAAAAAATTTTAATCACTTCATCGACAACATAACAAAACTCCTTTGTCTATAATAAAGTTAAGTTCCATCGACACGCCCCATCACTAACATGAACTGTCATGGATCATGTCAGGGATCATGTCTCGTCGCGTCAACAATAGTTAATAATAGTGATAATTATTTGTGGGTATTAGGATGTAATGTTTATGTAGGGGATGTATTACAATACAATACCTATCTTAGTAGATTTCTTTAAACAATGTGGTGTCTGATTTGGGATAGCACATCTCCATTTCTTCCGTAGATGTTGGAAGAGGTGACTAAAGAAACAGAGTTAGGTATGCTTTTGGTAACAGACTAGCAACTTGGCACTATTATACCTCTTTTATCTGTTTTTTAACCTGAAATTATGCTATGAAATTATATTATTAAATTATGCTAAAAGCGGCTACAGAACGTGATACAGAAATAGTTTTGGCTTTGTAACTTTACTTGTGCTCTGCCTACCTCATTTGGGAATATAGGCGTAATACTTAAACCGTTCAATCAAAATGATGTCATAGTTTTAAAGTGTTTATTTCGTCAGTTAATGTGAAGGTAGGAATTCATCTTCACATGCATTAGAACACTCTTCTTTAAGCTTCTTTTTCATATCTTTGGTACACTCGAACACCTTGCATACAGCTCTGCGTGCTTTTTTACCACAAGCCTTTTCACATTTGTCACATGCCTCTGAATCTCCTGCAGCCAATTTTGTATTATCTAACAAAATCGTGGGTCCTTTTTTGATCTTTATTCCTTTCTTAGTTACCTCATTTGTGATTACTTTTATCTTGCTCTTGATTTTATTCGATAGTTTCTTTGTTGGTCTAGATCGCAAGTAGATGGTGTTAATTTCTTCAGCGTCCGACTGGTCACTGTCACGAAGATCGCCGTCTTGTGTCTAAATGAACAAGAAGGCTGAGCTTTCATTTCTTAAAAATATCAATCACTTTTCACACAAACATAAAAAATACTGTTTATGAAATAAATAATGGTGTTGTAGCGTCCCTAGTCCCACCTATCGTTCAGTAGCAGAACTTCCTCAAACGTCATCAACTGTCAAAGTGACATCTAAGATAGGTCAGATAAATACAACTTCCAATATTATCTCTGTGGACTTCGGTCCCCAGACAACATCGGCCTGGAGAGATCTCTCTATTGGACTCTGTCCTACAGTATTCTATTCAATAATTAAAGAAAACAGCTCCTTGGCTTATTCGGGCCCATAAAAAAACAGAATGACAATAATGTGCTTATATAATAATTGACAATTAATTCGTAATGAGCTTTTTTTAAAATCAGGGATTGCTGAATGAATAAGCATTTTTGGGAATGTAAAGCTCACAAAATGAAATAAGAGTTTGTTGTTCGCTCTTGTAATTAAGATACAGGAAGATATTTCCAACTATGTCTTAGTTACTATTACTTACTAACTGTAAGCAAACTACATGTTAATTATAGTTTACATGTTTAAAAGTGTGGACAAAACCTGAATTACCTAAATTGCTATGACTAATTTAATTTGCTGGCTGAGCTGACTTACTAGAACTGTTGCAGTCGCATTATAGAGATGAAGTAGGTAGGCACTAAGGCAATAAATTAGCAATATACAATTATGACATGTTCAGCTTAAATTGCCATACAAATTACAATTCTTAACAATTTCACGGTAAGTTCGGAAAGATGTTAAATATTTTTGCTATTTCTTAGATGGCATAATGGAATGTGCGATTCGCACAAATTGTTAAAATTCTGAACAGGCGCGTGTAAAATATTAAGTAGGTACTTAATTTAGGTACAATTATAAAGGATGATATAAAAATGTAGATCCTTATAGATTTTCCGCAGCTTTACAAAAAACATACATAAAAAAAGTCATGACTAGTTACTTTGTGTTAGTTGCGTTACGTAGCAACTTTCAGAACATCTTTAGGTAAAAACAGATAAAAGAGGTAGCAAAAAGGGTTAGATTGCTACCCTGTCGCCTAATGCAAAACTGAACCTATTTCTTTGGTTTCTACTAAATGGATATGTGTTATTCAAAACCCGACACCCAGATAAGCTAGATTTTAAATTGGATCAAAATGAAACCATACCCGACACCCTTATTTACTAAGTAAAACCATTTTGCTATTCAAAATCGATTTATTACATCATCAATCAGAATCGGACGAGTCTCCTCCAACATACGCTTTACACGATCGCTTGCACTCCTTCACAAATCTCTTCTTAAATCTTTTGGAGCACGAGTACACATAGCAAGTATCTCTCAAAGCCCCTCTGCAAGCTCTCTTGCATTTTCTAAGCCCTCTCTTGCGACAAGACCTCAGATAATTGTCGTTTTCATCAGATTCTGATTCTTCATCTTCTTCGAGTTGTGACTCGTTGGAAACCTTCAATGGTTCCTTTGCTTTGGGTATGAATCCGGGTACATCGTCTTGAGTATGAAATCTCTGAGAATTTTCTTCTTGTTGCTATAGGTTAAGATTTTATTTCTTTAAAGGATTATTCAGCTTAATGAACATTTAGAAGCTAAATGTGTAAAGAAATTACAAATACATAGTTTCACTTGCGAGAAAAAATTCTGTAATATCTAAAAGTACAACAATGAGAATTTAAAATAGTCAGTAAAATAGTTGTACCTAATGAGAATTTATATAATGCACAGTGACCTATTTATATAATATTTTTCATTATGTATAATTTAAGTTTGTTTTTAAAAGTAGCATCATCGTATTATATTAAAGTATTATCATTATATTATATTTTAGCACCCTCGTACGTCAAGTTTTGTTGTCCATAACGGGTTCCAGGAGCTCGTAATGATATGTGTTCGGCGCTTCTTAATTGTATTTTTGAAAGTTACTTTTTTTGTTGAAAAGTATTTCCGTATGTATTTTATTGTTTAAGATTTTATGTAGTAATATAGTCTTGTATGTATAAATTTGTTTTAAGTACATTACTTCTGTTTGTTTGTATATTTTATAAATTATCCTTACCATTCACAGATCCTAATTACCATGTCTTAAGTCTTGTTTCTCATTACCATTTATCGAAAATTAAACAATTTGAAAATAGTAGTCTTATAATAATAGATAAATCACCTGGTTACGTACTCATTGGTTACCTAAATAATGCCGAAGTTGTGGAATTAAATAGCTAACTGCAAAGAGCGATAGGTTCATAACCTAAATACTTTCTTGCTGTACCTACTGTCGATCCAATTGATTCCTGACGCACCGCAAAACATGTCACAATAATCCTAATAAAGATTTCTTTTCTCGAGCAATGCAAAGACACTGTGGGCAAGACCCCAATAGAGAGATCTCTCTCTCTCTCTAGTCAGATTTGTCTGGGGACCGAAGTCCACAGAGAGAAAGATTGAAGTTGTATTTATGCAACCGATCATCGAAACTTCGTTGGCGCGATAATAGGATTGTTTAGTTCGGCTATTCGACGATTGGTGGCGCTTAGGCGCTACAACACGACGTTCACTGTAAATATTTTATGGAAGGTCAGGATCCAATTGTTTCGATGGTACCTACGTAATAATTAGTAATAAAGGATGAAAACTTTAGATACCCTAAAATAACAGAGAGAAGTCTTAACCAAAACAAAACCAGTAACGGAAAAATACGCTTACCGGTAAAACTATATACGCCACAATCTCAGGACCTTGATTGTTGCCTTGGTTCTCAGCATCAGAGTCATCAGAGCTCTCTGACTCCTTGTTCCTTAAAGCTGGCCTGGGAGGGTAGGGTGGGATCTGTTGTAATTTAGTCATCGTGTTCAGAGTATCGTAGCGTTGCTTGTTGACATTGACTATCGAATTGAGGAGGCTACTGAACTCTTTAGCGTGTTTGGCGTCGTTTATCTGGAGTTTTAGTGGTTGGTCTTCGCTGTTGTTAAAGGCTGTTGCCTAGAAAGTTTTCGGAAACATTATTGCAAGTGTCGTATACAGTTTGTAAGACTTCCCTGGTGATAGATAATTCAGTATACATAAGTAGCTATAAAGTGTTTACGATTACGTCTCAAAAAAACTTCCGTGTGGTGTCGGGTTTAGAATAAAATCTCCCAATTTTGTCCGCGGATGTTGTAAGAGGCGACATGATTGCAACGTAAGACTAAAACAAAATCCGCACGTTCCATTTAATGTAAGTCTTGGGATCTCCTCTCAAGGGTTTCCCAAAAAAGTGAAAGTTTTTTTCCTTGTGTTGCGACTCTACCTACGGCTACCGCCATCTACTGACGAGTAGCTTTACCAACAACGCCATCTAGTCACCGAGTAAGAACTAAAATAGCTAACATCAGTAGATTATTTTTAACACATTTTCATGCAGGAACATAAATAGGGTAGGCAGAGCATCATACAAAACGTTAAATAATCTAAACCATTTGCACGTTTCTCAGCCACTTCTAGCATATTTTTAACTATAGTGAAAGTTTGTTAGTCTGTCGCCTAAAGCATACCTAACAACAATACCTAACTAATCCTTAAGGCCCTGATCGACAGACGAGTAAAACCGACGGTTTTATGGCTCGTCGGTAAAGCTCGCCAGTGGATCACTGCAAAACCGCGGTCTTAACCAGTTATAACCGGTTAAGACCGCGGTTTTGCAGTGATCGACAGGCGAGTAAAACCGACGGTTTTATGGCTCGTCGGTTTTACTCGCCTGTCGATCAGGGGCTTTAATCGCATCTTACGACGTCCATTTAATAAATAGAGAGGTGTTATTCTAAAATCATCACCTCACGGTGATCTAATATAGACAAAAAATATTGGACACTTAAATCTTGAAGACATATCTAGGTATTACTTACTGATTTTACAGCAAATATTGCCATTACAACTGCAACAAGAAATGAAGGCATTTCTTTAGCTATTCTATTTCTTATCTTTCCATTGACTCAAGCGTTCAGCGTTCGCTGAAAGGTAAAACTAAACATAATTGAATTTGTATTTAATCAAAGTTAAATTGAATGGAATTTATCGTATGTTTCATAGTTCAACGTCATTATTAATAGCTACCAACAGCTCCGCTCCGTGTGGTGTCAGGTTTAGACCGTTTAGAATTACATATCTCAATTTTCTCCGTGGATTAGGTATCGAACGGGCTAGCAAATTATCACTATAATTAGTCGTCATGTAAATTACTAACTATAAAAAATCTAACACAGAAATAATTAGGTGACGTTTCTTTTATATCCCGTACCTACCTATCACATCACTATCAGTGGATTTATGTACCTAGTCAGTCATTTTCAACAAATTTTGATATTTTACAGAAAAGGCTTATTACGTATCTAATTAAAATTTAATATTATGTTTATCAAACCTTGAGCAGTAAACATATCAGTAGATATTTATTTACAGATCAGCCGGCTTAGCACAGGGCCGCGAGTTAACACATTCGCGTCCGGTGGCACAACGTCTGTGATCAAAAAAACCTTACTCCTATGCCAGTGACACATATCTGTGACCATGTTATTCGTACTTCTGACCACGATAATTTCGCCTGGCATAGCTTAAGGGCTCAGTGAAACGCTGCCGGACGCGAACGTGTTAAGACTATACCTGTCACTATCTAAACAGGGAAGACAGAAAAAAACAGCGCGAAATGACTCGCGTGTGCTGTGCTAAGCCTACAGGCTAAATGTTTCCATAGTTGAGCTATACAATGACTCTATGACGTTCACTTCAAATAGGTTGTAGAGTGAGTCAGAAATCAATTGGTTTTATGGTACCTACATTAGCTGTTATACTCAGGTATGTTAGTTTCTACTTTATAACCGAAGTGCCTTTTCAGGAAAGGACCCTACATTGTAATGCTATGGACAACTTGATTTAGGAAGCTGGTTTTGGTTCATTATATCAAGCATTTCCTTTTCATCTTCTCTAAACAAACATCTGTTTTCAAATTTTTCAATTTGTAATTGAAAATAATATTTAAGGTTGCACCGAATAAAACATAAAACAATTATTTCATTACATATTTATTACAATAAAACTTAAAACTAAACAGCTATAACTATTATTTACAGTTTTTACAGGTAGAAAAGTGTTCAAATTAGTTTTGAATCTGAATTGGTATGAAATATTTCATAAACCGGACGGCCGGATAGCCCAGCGGTTAGAGAACCTGACTGTGAAGCTTAAGGTCCCGGGTTCGATCCCCGGTCGGGGCAGGTGTTTGTATGATGAATACGAATGCTTGCTCTCGAGTCTTGGATGTTTATCTATATATAAGTAAGTTTATCCATTGTCTAGTACCCATAACACAGGCATTAAATTGCCTACTTTGAGACTAGGTGATTGGTGTAAAAATTGTCCACTGATATTTATTTATTTATTTATTATAAACCACAAAACTTTACTCCAAGGTAAGTAGTTGTCATTGACCAACTTGTATAGCTAAACTACATATGTAACATATTTTTTGTTGGTACTTTTATACATATTGCTATATTACATTGGTACATTTGCTTCAAGTAAGTATTACAACACAGCAATCGTGTGATAAATTTGAATCCAATTCAAGCTCTCCATCTGTTTTTGGAACATCGTCGCAACATCTATATGGGAATATATCAGCCATGAATTGTTATGAATAAGTATCCCGCTGACTCAAGACAGACATTAATAAGTTGACTTGATATTCAGTCTATTGATGGATAACTTAACTAGATATAAGAAAAGTAAGATAATGTGTGCGCATTATAAATAAAAACAAATTAATAAAAGTCATGGGACATTTTGCATCATTTAACCTAGTCTCAAACTAGGCAAAGCCAGTACTATAGGTACTAGGCGACAAATGTTTCTTTCTATACAAACATAAATAAAATATACTTACACAATTATCAATTAACAATAACTATTACATTTTATAGGCATTTAATTTCTAACATAAAAAAACACTGATTATCTGGCATTGATCATGATGTTTGTTGAAATCTTAATCAAAATGTATTTGATAAAAAAAAAAACAATAAATACCAGTCCCCATTTGTTAACTAACACTCAGTATTATGTAATTTTCCTTTTAAAAATAATGCAACTCAATGAAAATATGCATCATGTGTTTTTAGATAAATGTGCAATAATCCTTGAAATGGCCTAAATATGCAAATGCATTCGAAGATATGCAATTGCATATTATCTGGTCTTTACATATAATAAATACTAAACACCCAAGACTGAAGAAGAAACATTTGTATTCATCCCATAAATATCTGCCCTGACCGAGGATTATACAAGGGACCTCAAGCTTAATAGTCAAGGTCTCAAACCACTGGACTATCCGGCTGTCACTTTCTTATATCTAATTAACTTAATGCATAGTCAAATTCGAATTCAAATGCAGTACTGTAACTAGCAAACGCACAGGGCACATGACCAGATTAGTACGTTCAAGGGTGCAGTTTTGAAAGTTCACACTGGGCTCATAAATGGCTAGTTACGGCACTGCCAAAATGTAACTCAACTTATGACATTAATGTTATTTACGTCGAGCTCTGCCTGTAGTTTTTCGTGTCCAATATTTTCTTGCCGCACATTGCACAGATCCCTTTCTTGTAAGCGCAGGCCTGGCAGTAGTGGGAGCCTACTTGGTGCACCTTAGTCCGGCAGATTCTGGAAAACAGATTTTTGATTTTATTTAACACAAATGGCAGCGGATATGTGAATATACATGGCATATAAAAAGATACAGAGATGAAACATTACAGGAATGTATAAAACAAAGTAGTGTTCAAGTTTCAAAAGAAAAAAACCTATGCTTTAATCTGAACATTAAAAAAAACCCCATGATCCTGTGTTGATTTGGTACCTTTGCCACAATAATGTTGACATAAAATTAAAAAAAAAATTGACACACCAAACGTCATCTAAACTTTATATATATGCTTTCATCACAACTTTTTTCGTGGTTTAATTCTATCACTAAGGAAACTCACTTGCACTCCTGAAACTTCGCCGTGTAGGGGTTGTAACGTCCTTTTTTTGCAGTCAACGCCTTATTTTCACCTACTTTCCTGCCTCCGGACTCCACAGTGTTCCGGGCGCCAGTCTTCCAAGGGTCCGGGGTGATCACACGTCCCAGCTTCTTCTCACATTTTTCGCAAACCATTTTGTATTGTTTATTATGGTTACCAGAGAATAACAAACATAACCTCAAAATGACTTGATACTTCTACGGCAGCGCAGAAGTGAATGGCGAGATTGGCGGCACAAAATATTAATCAGGATGTTTTGAAGTGTTTCGGTAATTACCTAAGTGTACTTTAATGACCTAGGAAGTCGATAATGATCAGATCAATTAATGAAAAAACTCAACAAACAAACATGAGCAACCCGAACGTCGCGATGACAAATTGACAAATGAATGAAAATGACAGATGACAGTCAATCAATTTACGTCGGTTTTTTTTCTATTACAAAGTGACTGAGGCATGTATACCATACAACAAATTTGTCGATAGATTTTGCCTGCTTTTATCTAAATATCTGTTAAGGTTTAAATTATTTTACTTTATATTCTCAAATATAGGTAACTTATGCTTCGACAAGGTTAAAAAATAATTAAAATAATTTACTCTGACAATCTATAATAATTACTTTTGTACTTACATTAATTTAAATAGTAATTACTTAATGACTTAATTGCAGGTGTGCATAATTAAGTGACGAAAGCCAATTTGACGACTAGAAAAAATCCACTCTTGTCCACTCTACGTACTTTTTACAGTGACAGTTGCAAATTATTTGATCACCAAGCAGAAGAATCAACCGGTTGTGAATTTTACTCGCAGATATTAAATTTCTGAAAGAGATAAAGTAATCACATCACTGCTGTGATTAGAGCGACTGATACCTATACATGTACCTAATACATCCCTATAAAACTGAATATCCTGTTATACCGAACCGAAAGATATCGTACATTGTACTCCATCATTTCCATCCTTGCTTTGTTAGAGCCAGACAATCAAAGATGATAAAATTAAACTGACAGCAAATTATAGATTGCCCAAAAAGTAAAAAAAGGAAAAAAACAGAACAATTTTTTGAAAGAAGAATGTGGAACCCTCGTTTAATTTCTACCAATTTTGGTCTGTGGTGTTTTTTTTTGCAGTCAGCGGGTTATTTACCGGTAGGTAAATGGTGCGGGAAAGTCTCCAATAGAGAAATCTCTCTCCAGGCAGATGTTTATGTCTGGGGACCGAAGTCCACAGAAAGAAAGTAGGAGTTTGTATCTATGCAACCGATCATCGAAACTTCGTTAGCGCGAAGTAGACCACTTTGACAGTTGATGACGTTTGTGGAAGAAGTTATACTACTGGGCGATAGGTGGCGCCCTAGGGTCGCTGAGGTATCGTAGTGCAGTAGGAGATAGCAAGTTAGCAAGGGCCAGTTGTAATAGCCCTAACCATGCCCTAACAGATGACCAAATCTGGTTTGGTCCGAACCACGAACTTGGTTGGCTCCAAACCAAATTTGGCCGTCTGTTCAGCGGTTGGCCGAACATTTGACGTCATAATGTTCGGCCAACCGCTGAACAGACGACCAAATTTGGTTTGGAGCCAACCAAGTTCGTGGTTCGGACCAAACCAGATTTGGTCGTCTGTTGGGGCTTTAAGGTCGAGCCACGATGGCGAGTGTTGATGATGTGCCGCGATTTTAGGAGAGTGAGTTGGACTGTAGGTGGCGCTTGGGTCGCTACAAAGGTTTCTAACTACTGTATTAATCGATTTCTGTGACGTTTGTATATGGTTCCTAATTTGAAACCAGAACTAGAGAGAAAGGCGACTATGGAAAATAGGTTTTTTCGGCGACAGACTAGCAACCTGTTACTGTTATACCTCTTTTATCTAACTTGAAACAAAAAATATATGTTAAAAATGGCTAAGAAATGGTAAACAAATAGACATGGTCATGTATGTGTGTAAGTGGAATCCCATCAAAAACATTCTGTAAAAAATCTACCCAAGTCTCGTTGAAGCTGCTTGTTTATCTCTAAAAAGTAATGAAATCTAGACATAGTTGTGCCAAGTCTAAGGTTCCTTACTGCGATTTCTTTATTATTATAGTTAAAGTTGTGTGCCTTGGCCGTTGAACATTTTTTATACGTTAGTGGGTCAATTTTGTTAACATGTAATGTTGCAACTACCTTGTTTGTTACGCGAGATAATAGCCCATACTGGTATGGGTAATTGGTATAAAGTGTTCAACGGCCAAGTCACACAACATTAACTATAATAATAAAGAAATCGCAGTAAGGAACCTTAGACTTGGCACAACTATGTCTAGATTTCATTACTTTTTAGAGATAAACAAGCAGCTTCAACGAGACTTGGGTAGATTTTTTACAGAATGTTTTTGATGGGATTTCACTTCTTTTTGTAGAAACGTGAGCATATTCATTAATTATGTTAGATTTTCTTATTTTACACATTTACTTATTTTTGCAAATTATCTTTCTTTTCTTTTTTCCGGTTTTGATCTCGTACAGTAGGAACAGTTTTTCGTATTGTCCATTCGCGGTCCTTAAATTAGAAGATGTGTCTCTCTACGCTGGATTTTTGCAATTACAGTCGATTTTTTTTATGTACCAGAGCAGCTCAGGGTCTTCATCAGATACTTCAGACCTCAGATTTTTGACATCAAATGTAGGGACCCACTAAGTTGAATATTTTTTGTAAAAGAAGTGTGTCGATCTCTATAGTAGTTTGGTTGGGCTCTAGTGTTTTCACCAGGTACTCTAGATCTTCGATTATCCTAGTTTTTACATTTTTCCCTTTATGTAGTCGTTAATTCCTAACCATGTACCAAATTTCAGCTCTCTGAGTTAACGGGAAGTACCAGTTCTATTTTGATGATCATGAGTGAGTGAGTGAGTGAGTGAGTGAGTGTCGAAAATGCGAAACTTTGCTTTCGCTTAACTTCGGAACTGAATTACCTACAGACTTGAAATTTTGGATTTTAAGTATGTGGTTATAGCTCACTAGATGACGAAAATTTCAGCGTCCTAGTATTATCCAGAGGTTCTCAAATAGGGGCCTGAAAATGCCGCGAAATGGTTCCAGTAAAGGATGGTACGGCAGTGCTTGCTTTGCGCTCGACTTGGTGGGGGCACTGCCGTGCCCCCCGATCAGAGAAATACGACGTAAATCAAACTATGTAAGTAAATAACATTATGTACAGGTTTCCTCACAATTTTTTCTTTCTTTGTATGTCTTGAGGGTGTAAATGTAAATTATAAAATGTATCTTACCACTAGCCTCTACTGATATTAACTCACCTTTATTTTTTATAATTTTTGGGTTGCCTTATCATTCTACTGCTGTACTTGATTGTTCGGTTTATTAAAATAATATTTTGGTCTGTTTATCGGATATGGATTCCAATGGATTATCTCTTGTCCAGCAATCTTCTTTACATCACTTGACGGAGGCTCAGATTTTGTCGTTTTGACTGGTTCTAAGGTACTAGCATTTTGAAAAACTACCTCGTCGAATTTAGAGGTATTGTATTTTGACTGGAAGTCTTCATCATTCGGTACATTGTTAGTTGTGTCATCTACTTTTATAGTTTTTCTGTAATCTACAGCACTATTGGTAGATTCGATTCCGTGATTAGCTGTTGGTGATATTGTTTTCAAAATCTTCATTTGTCTTTCAATATTTTCGTATCTCCCATTATTTTGATTAGGAGTTGAATTTGTTTCTTTTTCATCAACTGATTTGTGAAGATGACCATAAGATTTTAATTTCAAGGGGTTATTATTATCTTCATTGGCTGCGATAGTTAAATCAGTTTCATAAAAAACTTGCTTTTCGTTGCCATCTATTTTAGTAACTTTAACTAATTGTATTTGATTAAGAGCTGAACGTAAATTGTTATTGTAAATACTTTTCATATTTTTTTGGTACTGATCTAAAGTCATGTTATACTTTACGAATAATTTTGGTTCATAGTGTACCACCGGTGGGTGATTGAATAGAAAAGTCAGTTCGACAACCGGTTGGCTATTGTTTCTTTCTATGCCTGATGGTACGTCAATATGTGGTACTCTGTCTAATGGTTCTGGTCCAGGTGTTGCTTGTAATTTATCTTGATCTACAATTAATTTATCATCATCTAACTTGTTTCTCAATACAGTTTCATCGTGGAATTTCATTACTCGTTTTCCTTTAGACTTTATTTTTGCATTTTTAAATTTGTCTGTCATCATTTTGAGAAGATTTTTTCCTTTACCATCCAAAAATGCTTTTGCAAGTAAAGATGGTATATTCATAATGTTAAAATTTCCATCAGCATCCGTTTTCAATATGCCGCTAGATTTTAACATTTTTAGAACAGCTTGTACTTGTGGTGGCATTTTGTTGTAAATAATTTTCAGTAGTTTTTCAATAGCTGGTATATTTTGTACGATTTTCTGGTAGTCTTTGACATTCAATCTTTTAAGCTTTTCTGTAATTTTTTTTAAATCATTAATCTTACCATCGAAAATATTTGCTAATTTGATATTCCGCAAGCGCATGTTTTTATTTCTGAGATTCATTGAAGGAATAGGAAAAATAAGTCCCTTGATTTGATCATATTCGGAGTAAGAATCTTCATAGGTTCCATCCTTGATCTTAAAATTATCGTCTTCGTCTCTTGAATTGGTGAAAATAGGTTTATCTTCATCTGAGAACTCTTCTGAAGAGTCAAAGTTTATTTGATGTTTTGTAAGGTCCAAAAATGGTGATTTTATTTCATTTTCATCCGTTAAACCCTTTAAATATTTATCAAGTTTACAGTCTGAATTTTGTATGACTCTCCAAATGATTAATTTAACAGAGTTTAAAAATTGTTTCGAAGCAATTTTTTCGCAAACCAAGCGGATGGAATTTAATCCATTGTCGGAGTCTTTTTGTTCTGTGAACAATTTTTCGATTTCTTTATAATAAGGTTCCGACTTGTGAATAATAATCGAGCGCAAAGCCCGCATGAGAAGTGATTTAATATACGTTTCTAATAAATCTTTGACGCCGTCCGATTCTTCAGACGTTATACTCACATTATCGTCACTTTTTATCGTTCTTTCTATATTATTACCTTTTTGGGTTCTGAATAATTTCCGAATTTCTTTATAATAGGGGTGTGGCTTACTAACAACCATCGAGCGCAAAGCCCGCGTCAGAAGTGATTGGATGTGGGGTTTGGATAATTGTTTATGGTGGTGTTGGTTAACGCCGTCTAATTCTTGAGACTTTACTTCGACATTCTTTTCACTTGTCACAGTTTTTTTTACGTTGCTATTTTTTTCATATCGTTTATTTTCTTTATGATTTGGTAGTATAGATCCACTTGACGAATGGTCAGTTTTTGATTCATTTTCATCTGTCCTTTTTACTTCATACTTGTTTGAGACTATATCTCTTTCTGTTTTTACATCGTTGTCGTTTAACAATACCCAACCGATGACATCTAAACCTGTGTCTGAGTATTCGCCATCACACTCTGCATTTGTCAAATATCGTTGGAAGATTGTTTTAATAACGTTGTACAAATACTTCATTTTCGATTTTCGACAAGCTTGTTTCGGTTGCGATAGTAGAAGTTCTTCGTTCTTGTTAATAATATCAAAAATTTTACTAAAGTGTAATTTAGATTTGCCTCTATTGGCTGTTAACATCTTTTTTATTTCTAGAATTACATTATTAACGAGGTCCTTGACTTCTTCAGTTTTTTTAAACACATCTGCTTCAATATTTACAAAATGTTCTTTTGAATCATCAGGATTTTCGATATTTTCTTCGCCTATACCTTGTTGATATTGTGCTAAAGCCAGTGCCATATCGTTAAGATCTTTTGTAAGTTCATTATGATCGTCAACATTTTTCATAATTTGAATAGGTTTTATGACATCTTTGAAATAATGAAAGTTTGATATATATTTCTCATGCCTCGCTAATTTGGATCGCCTTTTAAATCGCCTTGGGGCCTGAAAGTATTAGAATGCCACTATACCTTAAGTATCTTTATAGATTAGAAGATATTTTAGAGTTATTTAATTACCTTTAGACTAACGTAGCGATCTCGATAGGTATTTCGCCACCGCTTTCGTGCTCTTGGGATTATTGACTGGAAAATTAAAAAAATATTTACTACGATTAAGTATCTTGTTCTTTTTAAAGACTCATTTATCTGTTTTTTTGTTTTTTAAATTATGTATGTAACTATGTATGTATGTGACTCTTTATTGTACAAAATAAACATGACAAAAAATAACAAAGTAATCAAGACACAAGTACAAAGGCGAACATACATATCCCTTAAGGAATCTCTTCCTGCTAATCTTAAAGCGATTGACAAAACATGTGAAAATAGAGTAGACACATAAAGAAAGTTGATAAAAAAAAACCATTAACCTAAAATAACAAATATATTATAGTATACATACTGCAAATAAATGTAAACATACATATACAAGTACATAAAATACACATAATAAATTACAATAATTAATTAATTATCATATTATTAACAATAACCCTATGTTGATTCAAACCTGTACATACTTTGAAGAAGATTTTATATTCAATTTACCCTCAATACGTTATGTCGCTGCCGTTCACGGGCTGTATCTAGTACCTGTTAACCGTTAGATAAAATAGGTACTTAGTTAATGTATATCTTTATAAGACCATTCTTTGTAGCCTACATACATACATACATACATACATACATACACGGGTGCGTAACGATCGCTATAAAAATATTTCATATAATATTAGTCGTTATAACGCCCTTTAATATAATGATTGAATCAAATAACAACATTTGATATAATTAAATATAATATAATTATTATTTCAAATAATGATCATTTGATCGAATAATATTTCATATAACATACTTTTAGTATAATGCATATTTCATATAACATATTTATAGAATAATGCATATTTCCTATAATTAATTTATGATCTTAAGTTAATTTCATCCACAAGCGGACACCATAAAGGCAGCAACTAAAGCAGAAAGCATGGCAAAGGGGGGAAGGGGGGGCGAAGCCCCCCACGAGGGGGGCTCGGGGGGCGTAACCCCCCGCAATAAAAATATCTGCATACCGATTCATACAACCACATGGTTAGGTTCGTTAGGTACATTGTGATCCCTCAGAGCGGAAATAGAAGCCCCGCGGGAGCGGGGCTTCGTCGACTCGCCCTTAAACCCCTTGCCTGTGCTGAAAACTAAGTGCTACCAGAAAAGAAGCTAAGGTTAGGTTCGGTTTAATGTCACTTTTACAATATGTTTTTTATTTCAAATGATGATTATACCAAATGATGTTTATAAAAAATAATGGATATGCCAAATGATTATTATATGAAATAGAAGTAGATATTTTAAAATTATGCCAATCGTTTATTATATAAAATGAGTGATTATATCCTTTGAAATTATATCAAATGTTATTATATCAAATGAAAATATATAAAAAATAATTATACCATTCATTACACACCCTACATACACACATACCGTCACGCCTCTTTCCCACGAGGATAGGCAGATACCACTTTGTTCCCCTTGCTACGATCCTGCCACACCTCTTTTATTTTTACTTCATCCACATTCATTAATCTCTTCAAATCTACATGCTCAAGCATTTCGGATACTCTGTTTCAGGTACCTACTTCCGAAACGTCCCCGATTTGGTCGCAAAACATCCCTTTAAGTCCTCTCCCAATACTCCCATCCACACTTCCTGTATATATCTGTATAAATAAGTAGAGTCTACTCTAATACTATTTATTCTAGTTCTGTTATAGCATGGGAATTTACCTTATCATCAATGGCTTTTCCCGACTCTTTCTCTTTGTCGCCTATTGGAACTCCAGACCGCAACAGACTGTTTTGATCATCGTCATCATTGTCACGCAAAAAAAGCTGTTTATATCTGCTATACATCAAAAAATCTTTTATAAATTGCTTGAGATGTTCTTGATCTCTTTCCCTTTCTCTTATGGGATTTTCTTCATTCTCCTCTTCGGATGTGAGGTGCAATTGTTTATTACTTCCCGCATTTGAATTTGCAAGGTGAGTTTTCTTTACTGTTTGCTTATGTTCAATCTTCTCATTTTCAAGATTGTTTAGTATTTTGCCTGTTTTTTGTGAAACCGTTGGGCTCTTAAGATTTAAATAAAAGAAGGTGTCAACGTTATAAAAAGTAACTAATCCCTTATTCATTATATTACTTCAGAAAGTTAATGTTAAGATCTTTTTTAAATATGTTCACATGTTTCATAAAATTTGGTCTTTACCAAGGTAATTGACCAAAACAGCGAAATCCAGCAATAATTTTAATTATGACCTAATTTTTATTCTCAGATCTTGCTCTACAAACAATCGACAGTGTTTACACCCTTGATAAAAGTGGTGTTCCGTGTTACATTCATCATCATCAACCTATATACGTTCCACTGCAGGGCACAGGTCTCCTCTCAGTATGAGAGGGCTTGGGCTATAGTTCCCACGCGGGCCCAGTGCGGATTGGTAACTTCACACACAACATTGAATTGCTTCGTCACTGTGTGTAGGTTTCCTCATGATGTTTTCCTTCACCGAACCTTCACCGTGTTACATTACAATAAAAAATGTGAATGTAATTTTAGTATCTGAGATTAAAAAATAGATACCTACTTCACACTGTTTTGGTCATTTCATTTATTATTTGCCAAGTGCAACAGATAAAAGGACGGTGAAGCTTGGCGTTATCCAATTCATGTTGCACCGGATCGTTATCCGATTTATAATGAATAATTAATGTTCTTGTTCGTAAAATTTTCATGGTTTTTATTTTCGCTAAGGCGCAGCGCAGACGACAGACTTTTGTGCGATCGAGTCTGCGGAGCAATAACATTTCTGAATGGCGCGCTGACAGTTTCCATTCAGAGTTTTTATTGCTCCGCAGACTCGATCGCACAAAAGTCTGTCGTTTGCGCTGCCCCTAATACATGCGCTTGTTTTACCAACGAACCACATTTGTATACTTACTCCAAATACTCCAAGACCCCCCAGCAGCAGTATCACCGCCGATTTCATGTCGCACGACCGCCGGTTATTCGGCCTTTCTTTTATCTAAGGTCGGCCCTACCGTGGCTAATTGTAATCGAATGCTAATTATTGTTTCCTTATCGACTACCAAATTGATATTATTAACCATTACAAAGTTTGCTAAGTAGTTTGTAAAGACTGTTTGAAGAATGCACGAAATTTATGTTCGGTAAAACCGATCAATTAGCAATACACAAGTTTTGGTGGGAAAAGTTGGTTTAATTTTGAGAAGTGATAAATTTGATAGCAATGATTGTGTAGGCACATAAAGGATGTTTTGGAGTCCAAACTTGTCAATTCTTAGCTGCTTATTGCATTGGTTTAAAAGTATTTCTTTTGCATTAAATATATTTTGTTCTACTACGTATGCTAGCTAATTTCTGTTTTGAAATGTTTGTATAGTTTATAGGTATTTCTATTTGAACTAAAGAAATTATTCACGGAGATTAAGGTTTCTAAGTATTTGAAGGAATGCGTGAAATGAAATAATCAAAAAGTCCATTACTTTCCTTGTATTGAGCAAAATATCTCGTCTCTATACAATCTAAAAGTAACTAACATCAAAAGCGACTACATAATTTAAACTATCACTAACACATCATAAATTAACAAACGAAACAAAGTTATTGCACAAAAACTAAGATTGCTAACTCTGGCCTTTTTCTGGGGAATTACTCCTTTTGCTATCCACGGGTGCTATGTCTTGTTCAACTGGTGCTTGTGCTTCGTACTGTGCTGGAGGCTCAGCAAATGCAGGATCAGCAAATTGTGTAGCATCATACCCTTGTTGGTAATTACCATCAGGAGCATAATTATCATATTGCCCTTCAGTATATTGCGCATTAGGATCAGTATACGGCTGCTGAGGATACTGTTCGTAGTTTTCGAATTGTCCTTCTTGATAATTCTGTTGGTAGTTAGGGTCGTATTCGTTTTGTTGCTGTCCTTCATAATACGGCTCTGTTTTTTCAACATAATTTTGATCAGAATGTTCATACTCTTGTCCTGCGTGCTCGTATTCCTGATCAGCCGCCCCAGTAACTTGTTCATAGTTTTGATCATGTGCTACAGGTTGTTGAGCTTCTTGCCCATAAGTTTCTTGATGTTCCGGTTCTTTTTCGACATAATCGTTTTCAATATGTGCGCCACTCACATCATCATGTTCCATAACTGTGTCATCAACTTGTGGTGTATTATCAGGTTCAACTGTTGGTTCTATTGGATCTGGATGTTTGATGGATGTCCTGGAAGCTTGTTTGCTTAAGACTCTTTGGTCTCGGTGTTCTGGCTGATTGGTGTGTCCGGGGGCGTCAGTTCTGGTATAGTCTGGTCCGCCACCGGCGGCTGTTGGTACATTTCGGTCTGCTGCGGGTAGGTGCGAGGCTGGTGCTGGAAATATTATAGAATGTTTAAGGACAGTCTTTATGTGCAGTGATCACAGGATTTTGTGAGTGACAAACCGGCTCAATTATTTAGAGGACAGAAGAATAAAATTTTAAGTGCTAAAGATGTTAATATGTACTTGTATTTTGATAAAAGTGGGTGAAAGTAAGAATTAAGTGGTTGTAGAGGTACCTAGACTTTGATGATGGGAAAGTTAATTGATTTTAATACTCTCCTTTTGGAGTTTTATCGTACAAAGAAAATATATCAAAAGTATTAAGTAATTGCATAAAATACAATTAATTCTGTTTCATCATCAGTGAGTATTATTTATTTATGGCCATTGAACATAATGTAACTAAATAGAATGAAACAAATATCAGCTGGGCTTGACTGTGAGGATCAAAAATGTGCACCTGCATTAAGTAAGAGGTAGTTAAAATATATTTTTTTCGTAACACGAACACGAATGTTATCCATACACATGTCCAATTACATTTCATATCACAAATGGAAAAAGTTTACTCGACGTTTTATCTGCCTCTTAACATAAACGCTACATTTGGCCAAATATCTCCCCGCCAAATTTGGCCAAATATGAAGTGAATGACGATGATATTTATGTAAAAAATAGTGACAAAGACGGTTTGAATAATGATACAGGTCATTACAATGACGTAGATGCTGAAGGCGGCACTTACCTTGACGTGCGCTAGGCGGTGTGGGCTGCAGCGAGCGGCCCAGGCTGTCTACTTGACGCTGCAGAGTTGCCAGTTCCGCCCTGAATCAAAACTCGTGATGCACACAAGTCACACGACACACTAGTGCACAATTCTACAACTCCAAAGAGACTAGTTTTATTTGTCCAATGATGGTTTAGATCAAGAAAAAATTTTTAAGGTTCGGAAGTTCAAGAAAGGGTCAGTATTCATTAAGTTTGTAAAAAAAATCGATTTGACTTAACATTTTCAAGTTTGCAAATTTTAACGCCAAACATTTTAGTATTTACAACGACAAACAGTTTCTACGTTATCTACTTCACTAGATCATGCACAAAATCTACGCATACACTACCAACAACATCAAACTCTACAGCCACAAATTCCACCCTTACCTTTTCTGGATCATCGTCAGAATCGATCCTATCAATCGATAAATCGCTGAAGTCTTTCACCAAATCTTCTTGGTCAGCCCTTCTAAGTCTACTCCTATAGGGTGTTGAGGTATAATAGGTGCGGTCTAGGTCATAAGAGCTACTGGGGTAGCCACTGAGTGGGGTGTAGCTTCGTGCGATGCTAGTGGTGCAGTATTTTTTATGGGAGCACCACAGATTGCGTAACTTTCGCATAAGCTCTGAATTCCTGCAAAGCAAGTGTGTTTTTTCCGCTCTGAAAAATGTAACAGTTCGGTGAATTGTGTGCGACTGAATGAGCTGGACTATTTTTGAGGTAAAAAGAGGATTCGAATGAACTTTTTCTTTACGTGGATAGTATCAGAATCATTTACACAAAATGTTTGATTGTTTATTGATTGCCATGCTGTGTTTACATTTATACATGAATATTATCGCCACATGCTAAATTAAGAAGTATTTACCTTTATCATTAAATTTCATTAGTGTAATTTTTTTTACATTTTTTTTTTGGAATTTGGCAATAAATTTAAAGCCCAGCTCAAAAGAAAAGAAAAGTTAAATGGAAACAATGTTTACATGAATGTATTGCACTCTTTATTAAATATTATCATTACCCATTAAATATTTCAGAAACATCTAAAAAGACAACACGAAACAACTAGTCTAGCAAAGAATTTTAACATTTAAGTCATAATATTGCACGCCAATACGAATTGCTAATAATATGAATTGAACAATAAAAACTGTTTTATAAACTTTTTTGTTAACACTAAGAAAAATGCGTCAAAATCTAGTATTTGATAACTACCATAACTACCTAAGATTGCACTCTACCAAAATCTTTCGCGATTACATTCAGTCACGGATAGTATACGTGTCACTTATTTCCGAAATACTTTAATTATCATCGTTCCCTTCTTTTTGTATGTTATCGCTTTCAGATTGTACGGTTTCTTCGATTTCTGATGTTATTTGTTTAACATCAACATCACCTTCTAAGTTTTCATCGTCTCTTTTAGCTTCTTCTTCCTCGCTTTTTGTTTGTTCTGGTATTTCGTTTCCAGCTATAGACTCTTTAGTATCTTCATGTAAATATGGCGAAATAGGTGAAGCATTGACATGGGTTGCTTCGTTAACTTTTTCAAGATTCTCTTCCTGGCTATCGTGTAGTTCTGATAAACTAGGTGCGACATCGACTTCGTTGCTGTCAGTTACTATTTCAGGAGTATCTTCCTTTTCTTTGACTTTAAGCTCACTATCGCTACTTTCTACTTTATTTTCAATAACTTCCTCAGTTTTATTTAAAACTTGTACATCACTATCAGTGACTTCCATACTAAAGGTGTTCTTAACACCTTTAGTATCTGACCGAATCTCTTCAACCACCGCTTCCCGCCTTTTTCTATCTTTTTTCCTTGGTTTAGGTATCAATTTCACACTGATGTCAACTTTGATTGGCTCCTTTTTCTCTCGTAAAAAGGGTTGTTGAATCATCAGAGGTAAGTTGTATATTTTTTCTCCTCTCTCGTTCTCGAGATCCTGATTGGTCGTCAACGGGCCAATGGTGATCGGCGCGTAGTTATTCGACGAATCGGACTCTTTTCCTGAGCGGCGCTTGGTACGGCGGTTCGCGATAGGTCGGTCGCGGGAGCTTGAGCGGTCGCGCTGTGTTCTGATTGGTTCGTCTGAACGGCTGCGACACTGCGCTGTGCCTGCCACCAATAAAAACACAGCACGACGTTAGAAACATTTCTAATTTAATGGGTAATGATAATGTGAAAAATCGTAAGTGCATTATAACCTCGAATCATTCCAAACTGATGGTCAGAGCCATGATCAGGTTAAATAATACTTTGCACGTAACTCAATTGAAATAAAAGAAACGCTCTTGCTTTCATGACTGATTTTCATATGACGGGAGTTTGTATGAAAAGTTATACAAATGACTGAGACTTGTATCAGTTTGAAAAGTTCGCAGCGATTTCAAATAAGTGTAACTCATGCATTTAGATTTTAAAATAGTTCGTACTTGTGCCTACGGTTTGCGTCGTCTAGCTTGTCTGTGAGCGAACGACATTCCCCGGTGAGTTTCTCCATCAGACTGTTTTGTGAATGTATCATGGACTCCAACTCGGCAACCGTTTTAGCTGCGGGACCAAATGTTCCAACTTAACTTTGAAATTTAACAAAGGTGCCAGCGCAAACTAATCCAGTGTCAAAAAGAACTCTGACGCTTCAGATAGTTCAGATGTGAGTAATAGCTGTACAGGGGAAGAACATGAGTTTGTTTTTAAAGAACAATCTGATGAATAAACTATTGAAGTCAAGCCCTTTCATGATACAGTAAACATGCATAAAGATGAAAGGGTAAAATATGAATGTTTTGAACTTATCGAAACAAAAATTGTAATGCCAGATCAGGTTAATTTCAAAACATCAATAGTTTACCCATTAGACGAATACCCAACTGTGTAAGAGAGAGTTTTGGAAATGACTGAAGTGCCCAAATACGAGTAACTTACCATGCTTGTTCTCTATGGATTCCAGCATGGAAGACATCTCTTTCTCTTTCTTGTTTTTCTCAGGAGAATTTGGAGTCAGGCTCTTCATATTTAACTGTGAAATTAATAATCAGGGTTATGTCAGAAAAGTTTCTAAATGAGAGATAATACACACGCAAGTAATAGAAGTAGATCATAAAATAAAGCAAAGAAATTTCAACAAAATTTGGTTCAGAGCAGTCTCAACAGAAAGATGATTGAAAAGAGCAGCAGAAGATAATAGAAGACTCTACCCAGAAGTAGGACGTATTTACTGTGTGCCATATTAAAAAATAATGTATCAGGGTCAGGAGAACGGTTAAGTGCTTCGGTTCAAGAGCCTCAAGAGGTAAGGGCGCTGCATTGACTGTACCGCCTTTCTAAGTGTGGAAAATACGCCCTATGTATCGATGTAGGACGGAGATATGAGGGTAAGAAGGTACCTCCTTTTCCAAGGTGGCGATCTGCTCAGTTAGACGCAAGTTCTCGCGGCGGGAGTGCACGAGGTCTGCGTCTGCTCTGTCCAGACGCTGGCGCAGCGATTGGATCTGAAATACCGATCGATATTGGCCACATTACTGGATCAATTAAAATAATCCTTTTTTATAGTTAGTTACATAATGTACGACGAATACAATGAATATGCGTTGTAGGAGGTGACTAAGGAAATAGGTATGCCTTTTATCAGTTTTTGAAATTTGAAATTAAGGCAAACTAAACTTGGCTACGAAACGTCAAAAAACGCTCCTTGTGCAGCCTTTACTTATAGCAATTGGGAACATTTAACAAGCGTGATTGTGTGTACAAATGTACCTACGTATGTAAGAATTCATAAAATCAATACGTTACTATAATTTGTAAAGAAATTGGTCTAGAGATGAGATTTAGGATTCACGACTTAAGATAAGACTTCCAAGCTTAGACTCATTAAGTTCAAAGTATTACAGATAACGATAATCTCAGTAAAACTAATCATACTGCTAAAGAAAATCCTAATAGTAGTGAAGATTCTACATATTTCTGAAGAAGTAGAAGAAATAAACACTATTTCTAAAGATTACCTCAGAGTTGAGACGGTTGGTCTCATGCTTGGATTGGCGCTGGTGACGTTCGATGGTGAGACGGGCGCTGGCCAACTCTTCCTCTAGAGAAGCTTTCTCTGCGTGACCTTGGTTCAAGTCTGCTTGCAGGGATGCTGGGAAGAACGTCATCTAAGTTTACTCCATAAACTATTTGACAACCCTGACAAGACTTGTTTGGCATCTTTGTCGTTCGCAATTTGAACCGGCCACGCTTTCAATTTGATGAAAATTGAACTGGCGATATCAATTTAAGAGAAAAATATACAGTAAAATAGATGACTATATAGAGTAAAATAGGAGTTTCAAAGAACAGGAAGTGTCAATATTAGGAAGATACTCTACTGTATGTGTATTGCTACTGGTGGCGTACTCGTACATTGTTCATAATGCTCCAAGAAATGAAACAGAACGAACGGTTTCGCGCAACATTTTGAAATTGCGTTAAGCACTATTTCTTCTTTGCATATCATACTAATAAAATAGTTCTCCAAGTAAACCTTTGACTGTCTCTTCTAGTTGTATGTTTTTGAGTTTACTTGCACTTTCGCTACAATTATAGGATCACAGTAAAGATTGCACTACACTACAGAATGTCCTAAAGTAGGTATCTTTTTTCTTGGTTTTCCGAAGACCAAAAACGAGAAGCTTTTGGGATAATCATGACTCGATGTCTTCGTCAGTAGTGGTTCATTTAAAGTTTATATTAGCACCAAACATGACTTCACCACCTCATTCAGCTGTACCTACCTATCTTGCTCTTGAGTTCCATCTTCAGCTCCTCGATGGCAGAGTTCTTCATGGACAGCTCGCGCTTCAGGTCGTTCTCCTCACGCCTCTGCCGTTCTAAGTCGAGCTGTTGGATTGACATTAGATATATCCACATTATCAAGTACTATATCATTAGAACTGCCTTCCCTTCTCACACATACATACATAACGTCACCCCTCTTTCCCATAGGGCACAGACCACTTTGTTCCACTTGCGACGATCCTAAGATATCTCTTTTGCTTTATCTACATTCATTAGTATCTTCAAACATGCTCCCCGGTTTCGGGTATTCTTGACCTGACCTGTTTCTATTTGGTGTTTTGGTGTCACACTTCTCGCATATATCTGTTTAGTAAATCACCTTTCATCCATTCCCTCTAACCAAACCAGCTTAGTATACTTTTTTATCCTAATCACTATACTTACATAATTATGTATGTACACTGTACTTTCACACCTGCTCGTTACCTTATCACGCTTCTCTATACTTTTAATTATAGTCTTCAGTATACCTACCATAAAATCCTTTCTGACCCGGGATCGACAAAATGTATAATATAAGGAGCAGTGTGATGTCTATGCTTATGAATGACCTTGATCATGTACAGTGCTCACCTGAAGTTTCTGCACGCTGTCGTACTGCGCGGCTAGCTCATGCTGCAGGGAGTCGCAGTGCGCGTTGTATCGCTGTTCAGCAGCGCTGCGTTCTTGTATGGCGCGCCGGGAGCCCTCGCCTACCAGCTCACGTATCTTGGCACGCTCTGACGCCAAGTCTTCCTAAAATACCATCAGACTATTAACTTTTTAAACATTTAGAAGATAGCATCAAATGTACCAGAATGTTTCGGGAAATCTCGAATTTTCTCTAATGTAAAGGTAGCATCGATCATCAACAGCAAATAGTACAGACAGAAGTAGAACATGAAGTCCCTACCTTGAGTCTACGGACTTCGTTCTCCAAACTGTTCCTCTCTTCTCGAAGCTGCTGCTCGATGACGTCGTTGCGTTTGTAGCGTCCCTCCAGGTCTCCATCCTTCAGATCCAGGTTGTTCTTCAGCTTGGATATTTGCGACTCCAGAGAGGTTTTGTCTCTGTCACAAGAAAAAAATGCTAGCATCATTATCATATACTTTCTACGGTTGGGCAAGTATCGTCACTAAATTTTCCTTCAACGAAGAGCTCGTGTTCAATTTTGCTCGTAAATTCCGAAAAACGGTTATTGGCCACAGCTAATTCAAAACATGCAAAAAGGCACGTTTAAACCTATGGCTGCTTCGAGTCTACCAACGCTTCGAAAAGACCATAATTGTCAAGAATTTAAAGCCTGTATCAAGATTCAAGGGCCAAAGCAACGCGTTTGATACAAGTTTTGACGCCATCATGTCCTGTTCCATATGCCATGACGCTCAAAAAATAAACTGATAGGTACTTAGACGTTAAAGCTTGTTAAAAATAAGAGTACTTTTTATACCTTTGCAAGTTGTCGATTTGTCGCTTAAAACCATCTAGGCAGGTTGAGTCAACGAGCCCAGAGGCCAGCTTGCGTTTGTTTTCATTGTTTTCTTCCTGTAAAAGTAAATATTCGAACTAAACTATGTTTACATACATACATACATACATATCCTCACGCCTGTATTCCCAAGAGGGGTAGGCAGAGCACATGGATCCAAAAATCCAGTGCCACGTTTAGCAATTTCAGGGTAATCAGATGGCTAAACTATGTTTAGAGATGACTAAAAGCAATTTGATTTTTGTGCACCAGACTTTGGTGGGTTTTCTGCAGTATAAAAGTAAAATGTATAGGTACATGATATAATAAGGCCGGCTATATACATACTACTAGCTTCTGCCCGCGGCTTCGCACGCGTTAAATTCGGGCTAACACAGAAGAGATTTCGGAATTATTATTAGGAAGCGCCCGCCAGAATAGCCAGCAGACATTAGATTTTTTCCTACTTTCTCGACACTTATCTGTCGTCATATTTTGGAAAATTCAAACAAAATCTTTATAATTTGTAGCTTATGTGCTATTCTGATGTATAAGCTATATTACTGTAAAGTTTCATGAAAATCCATTCAGTAGTTTTTGCGTGAAGGAGTAACAAACATCCATCCATCCATCCATCCATACATCCATCCATCCATACTCACAAACTTTCACGTTTATAATATTAGTAAGATAAGTTACTTTACGTAAGTTACGTAGGTTAAGTTGAGGCTATTTACCAAAAAACGTACTGCTATTTTATTATAACTTATAGCTGTGTTCATACACATGTAACTAAAAGTTACAGGTGTAAGGCCAGTCTTTTATCAACACAAACTTCGTTAAATTTGTAAATTTTTATTTACATTTCATTTTAATGACTACAATATCTGTAACATCACTTTATTCATGACTCGTTAGTAACATTGATTATTCATCATCAATATTATAAATACCTGCATAAACTCTTGCATCTACTTCTATACCTTCACTATCTACAGTTCTTACAACGATCTTACCTGAATCTTCTTAAGGTCGATGTTAGCCTGCGTCAGTTGCGCCTCTAGTTCTGCTATGCGTGACTCGAAGACTATATTTGGGCCTTCAAGCCTCACTCCCCGAGCTCTGACTTTGCGTGTCTTGGTTACCGTGGCCTGGAAATGGTGCTCATTTGAATTTGTCAATTTATGAGACAAGTTAGAAGGGATTCTGAGTTTGGTGGTTTATGCTTGTTGGTGCTAAGTTTGGCATCGTTGACTTTATTGGGTTTTTGGCCTACTTTATAATTTTCTGGTTTGGTTGGACGTTATCTTTCATTTGTTTATATTTTTGTTTATTTTGCTCTTCAGCTTTCAGGTACGTCCTTTTCGAATTTTTAGACCTCTGATTCGTGATTATTACCAACTTACTTTTTTTCATGTGGTATTTCCTTCCTTTTGGAAACTGTTTAAAAATAGTATCATAGAAGCTCGGATTACTAATAGTATTTTTTAATAAGAGTTATTACTAGCTAGGTACAGATACAAAAAAAAATTTGAAACTCAGTAGGCATATCTGTTTTATTTCACTATGTGTGAGTTTCACGGTGGTTTTAAATTTAAGATTGTACATTTTGCTGAAAATTTAAAACTATTTTGAAGATTTTTTTTTGTATCTGTACCTAGCTAGTAATAACTCTTATTAAAAATACTATTAGTAATCCGAGCTTCTATGATACTATTTTTAAACAGCCTACTCTAATGTTTTTATATCGAATCGAGATTAGCTGTCATGTTTAGGGCCTATTCCAGACACATCACCCTGAGCATTTCACTTCAAAATGTGTCCACTAGAGATACATAAATTGAATGTAATCAACGGTAAGAAGAAGGGTTATTTCATCACTTACTTTGTGGTCACTATCCAAGCCAGTGCTGTCACCAACATCATCAAGATCATCAGTTTCCGACCCGTGGGAGTGGAACATCCGAGATATGATCTTGTTCTTCTGAGCCTCATGGAGATGCTCATTTTCTGAAATGACCTCTTTGACCTTTCCTAGGAGATTGTTGAGCTCATCCTGAAAGTAAATCAATTGAGATTAATAATCATAATGCCCTTTATTCTGAAATCAGTAGTTTACAATATCTTATAATCTGTATCTATCTATCCCTAATTCCAGTGTGCCTGTTGGCATAGCCCTCCTCAAAAAACTTCCATTGATTTCCATCATTTGCAACCCTTCTCCATTTTTTCCTCACGACGATCCGTTTAAAATCATCTACCCTTTAAATGAGATTACTATTGCCGTTTATTTCATCATTGTTCCCGCTGCAAGACATCCTCCATCAGATAGTCTTTGATTTCCCTATTGAGCTCCAGAAAAAGAGCTTCCGCTATCAGTGCGTATGGAATTACTTAAGACACTGAACTAGCGTGGGAAAAGGCCTGAGGGAAAGCCTCCAATAGAGAGATGCTATGCCGTCGAACACTGTAGACACCAGGCATGGGGTTAGCAACATGCGTGGTGTTCATACCATCATGCTTCCGCTGTCAATCTAGAGCGTGAAAAAGCCTATATCTAACAGTTTATGGCTCAGAACAGACGACAGACTTATTGTGCGATCGAGTCTGCAGCGAACAAAAAGTCTGCATGGATTGTATGCATGCACCCGACTTTTTCTGCGTCGTATGCGTTACTGCATATAACATAGGTTCTATTTTCACAGGCAAAAAGTGCGTCACGGATAGTCTGTCGTCTGCGCATAGCCCATTGATATAGGCTGATGAGTGGGATTGGAACCGTACCCTGCAGTACTGGCTCTCCCGTTCCAGCTGTTCGATGTACTCCTCCTGCTTCTGGATGAAGTGCACCACGTCTGGGTTGGTGCCGCCGGTCAGGTCGGCCGGCGCCGCGGGAGGCACTGGAACTAAGATTGGGTTAGAATCTAATTGTCAATCAGTTTTGGTAGGAAAATTCTTGAACCCTAATGCGCGCTCTACACTCGCGACGCGAACACCCGCGAACGCCCGCGAAAGCCGCGAATCGTGAGTGTAGATGTTGTTCACGCCTTGCGTTCGCGCTTAGTTATTATGCGTGAGCCGCTGCGTAAATTCACGCCGTGAATTCACGGCGCGACTTCGCGCCGCGAGTGTAGAGCGGGCTTATGAACGGTTTCGCACTACGTTCGATCCAAATTCGATCCGAACCCGATCCGAATGAGTTAAAAACTGGGACTAGAAGAAATCGGATTGACGGGGGTCGGATCTAGTGTGTAACTTGCCATAGAAATTGTTCTACGGCTAAGTCGGAAAATATTTTCACGGATTCAGATCTGGTTCGGATCGGACGTAGTGCGAAACCGCTCTAACTCCCCATTCAGTAAATTAGGGATAAATTAGAATAAAAATAGCCGTAACTATTTTAACCAGTGGTCGGGTATAAGTACGCGTCTGATAATCCCAATGAGGATTTGTTGTCGGAATTTTCATGTAAAAAAAATACTAAATAGGAAAATATTGCCCAGTCTTTTGTACCCCGGCTCTTAGTCAACCGCGTAGCACCGCAATGTCAAACAATAGATTGCGCGTAGGTGCCGACTAATAAGACTTGCGCACGGGACGTAAGGTGGGTAAAATACAGGGGCAATGACCTGAAAAGCGATGAAACGTTTGTCTTCCCTAGGTCAATAATGAAAATTTTCAAGAAATATTTTACAGGCGTTTTCAGACGCGTATATCCGACAACTGGTTAAAATATTTGCGGTGAATTTCTAGCCACCCTGTATATGTATGTACATACTTAGTTTGATTAATGACGATTTTGATCCAAAGTGCAAAAAGAAACAAAAAATGTTTTTAAAAATAATGAACAATATTTTTTTTTATTTCGGTACGATTTTTTTTTCTTACCTATACTACCCAAAATGTACTTTAACTTAAAAAAAGGTAGCAACTCTGGAAGCTATAAAGTTACATGGGCACCTGTATTGATATGCGGCGAGCTGTAGTTATTCAGGCTGTCGGCGTAGAGCGAGGCGTATTTGGCGGTGAGGCGCGGCCGCGGCTTGTCCAAGTATTTCTTGTCCAGGTCCTGGTCGGACTCGTCCAGGTTCTTGATGGAGGGGGAGCCTCCATAGCTGCGGATCTGGATGTAAAAAAAACACGTATGTGGGAAACACTCTGTAGCGCCCTAGCGCTACCTATCGTTGAATAGGTGAACTAAATGATACTACATCATGCCAACGAAGTTTCTATGATCGTTTGCCTCTATTTGGAGATTTACCCACAACTCCAATATACCTTTCTTCAGGCAGATGTTATGCCTGGGGACCGAAGTCTACAGAGAGAAAGTTGGAAGTTGTATGCATGCAATTGAACGTCAAAACTTCGTTAGCGGCATTTATGATACCATTTTGACAGTTGAAGTAGATGATGCTTGTAGAAGAAGTTCTAACACTCGACGATAGGTGGCGCTAGGGCGCTACCCCAAAAAGTAGCGCCTGGTTGATAAACCTGGAGACAGAAGAGCTGGCACCTTCCTCGTTTAACGCTAGCTTTGCGATATAGCGAGGAAACGCTGCCAGCATCTTCGGGACCATACCTCGGGGTGTACATTTCTAAACATTGTTTAGTTTTTAGGTAGGTTTTATTTTCATTAATGTTTCTTTTTAGTTTTAATTTTTCAAATTTTCTAAATAAAGACACAAGTAGCTATACAATTGAATTCAATTGATTAAATAAGTATAATTAACCAAATCACTGTCCTGTTTAAATACCGCCAAAGGCTAAAGTTTACACTTAAATTGTTGCAAGTTTTGAATACCTACAGCTGGCGAAAGAGGGATGGAGATAGGTAGGTAATTGTTTTTCACTCATGCACGGGACTCATGCCTGAGTCACTGCGTAATCGTTTGCAAAAACTTCGCAAGAGTGAAAACGTGTTCGTGAATGGTGCTTGTTACATTACTAAGTTTAGTATATCTAGGGTTAATAAAAATCGGCAAATTGCGCCGAGACGTCGTAAGTTCTGAATGCACGCTTTTATAGATCCGTGATTGTAAAAAAAACTAAATTCCACCGAGAAAAAGGTGATTTGGGCGGTTATTAGTAGAAAATCTATAAATTTCTTAAGAAACCTGTTAAAAAATGTAAATAAAATTGGTTTAATCGCCCAAATAATTTTCCATGAACAAAGTTATTTTTAAGTTATTTTTTAGTTCAATTAAGATTATCTAAGTTTCTTAATTTTTTTTTTAATCTGCTTTTTCTATTTAAAAAATTGCATAAAATTTGCACTTACACTAGGCACGTAGTTCCCTGATAAGAAGTACCGCAGTTTCGACACAGCCTCCTTGTAGGCAAGTTCAGTGTAGTCCGGAACTCTCTTCAATCCATAATCCAATTTGGGCCGTCTGTACGAAAAATACGGATAACTCATTGCTACCAACAAAACATTTCAAATATTAATCTAAAGTCTAAAGAAGAACAAATTCATTTTAAAAACAAAATAAAAATTTGAAATTGGAACGCGTGGGGTTGCGCATTGCGCTAGGATTTTGTGTGCAATGGTTTTTGGTTTCGGAACAGGTATTGATTACACGGTTGCTATGGTAACCGTTGTTATGGTAAACAAGGTATTAGATACCGGGAATACCTGTGGTTAATAGATGAATTTTATTAATTAGTTATGCGGGCGTTTTTCATGCGTTACTAATTAGGTTTTAGATAGAGGTTAGGTTGAGTGGCTTTGTACTAATATTTAGGTAAATATGTATGTATAAAACCATTATTTATTTAATAATAGATTTTTGGTCGTAAAAATTGTTTTTATCGTTTTAAATTTGAGTTGTAATATTTTTATTTTTTCGAAGAAGTTTTCATTGTTCTGGAAAAATGGATCATTTCAATAAAAAAATAACAAAACTTTTCTGGCCAACACTATAAAATACTATTGGTAATTAATTATAACTATCGCAAAGTTCTTAATTTTAACGAAATACAATGATGCACAAAAACGTCAAGTTTTTATCGCATTTTTTTGTTTTAACAAACTAATTAAGTACTTTAAACTTAAAAAGTTACTTGCCTAACTTTATTTCGTCTCAGTTTTCCGTTGATTTCCTTGTCGGACCCAACACTGGAACCGCTCTTAGCTCTATACGCTGTCATCTTAGGCTTTGTCAAGTAACTCGTAGAACCCATCACACTAATTACAACTCTATCACAAACGAAATAGAGTTAGAAATTACTAAGCAATTAATAGGATTTGTTACGTTTTTACACTTTCAAGTTTTAAGATTTATTTTTAATTCTCGAAACCTTTTTTTTTTAATAATTGATGGCCAGTGACACTTTAATGAGCTCGCGAATTTATAACTATTTAATTTCAAATTTGGAATGCATTTCGAACACGCGTCGTCGACTCGCTACCGTAGAAAAAGGAATGATTTTGAAAGAAGTTTCGATGCTTCCTGTGTTTTGTCTTGCTCCCACTAATGGGTATTGTCGATATAGCCGTCTCACTAAAGCGGAAAACTTGTCTTCAGGATGAACTAGTCCAAGAGATGTGTAATCGTTTCGAGACCCTTTTTAATTTTGTATTTTTTTTTGGTAATTAATCTAATTTTATGTTAGTTGGAAGATGTCATTATTAGTTGAGTGTTTTGAGATTTTTAAATGATAGAACAGACGTACAGAAAACCTCGGTAGTAATTTATCATATTTTCGTCGCATTTTTCTTGATAATCATGGTAAAGACTTAAGAAAATGTGTAAAAGATCCCCTAACATAAAATTGAAAATACATTAATGTTTAATTTGATTCTTGCCCGATTTATCTCGTAACTAAATAACACCTCTCCTTTTCTTCCATGGATGTCGTAAGAGACGACAAGGAATTTTTTAGGTGTGCTCTTCCTACCTACGGGATATAGGCGTGATGTGTGTCAGTTTCCGTTGACACATTCTTCTTGGCAAAGAGCTTAATAAGTAGATTTGAAAAAGCCCGTGACACCCTATTTTGAAATTCATTTTGATTCTTGTCCGATAAAAGTTGTAATTCAAATGCCTAAACTATTGGGTAGTTGACAAAAAAATCTGTTTATTCCGTCAGATGATTATCAAAAAACATTGAACGCATATTGTTTATTTTATTTGACAAAAAATGACGACTGAAGTTTCGACTGCCAACCTGATACAAGCCCTCACTCCAGAAGTTCAATGATCTATGCCTTGTCCATGTTCAATAATTCGATAAACCAAAAAATACGTGTCTCATTTTTTCCATAATTTAACTAACGGACTAATTCGAATGATATATAGTTTTAACCCAGTACATTACTATTGTACATGGGCGTAGCCAGGGGGGGGTGTTTTGGGGGTTCAAT
>BHDV01065367.1:277504-289617 GCA_005406045.1 Adoxophyes honmai
TGGAGTCGGGGCCAGGCAGTGTCTCGCGTGCCGAAGACGCTTACAGCACACGCGGCACGCCAATAACTTATTATCAGATTATGTTCGTCTTTATATGTATATAAACTGCCATTTTATTCATTCATATACGCAGCAAATACCGTTAGGTAATGCGTACTTGTTTCAATTTCAAGGATTATTATAATTGAAACATGTTTAAGATAAACTAACTGATTTCTTTTTATAGGGAATACCTAAACAGGACTCAAAATGTTTTAGGCGATAGGCGAGCAATCTATCACTATTTTATCTAACTTACGTACATAGACACATCACGCTTGTATTTTAAAGTTGGAGTAGATATAGCATATGAAACACTTCATAAGTGACATCTAAAATACACCTTAATTTCATTAGTTGCCTTTACGACAGCGACGAAAAAAAAGTAGAGGTGTTATTCTAAACCCGACTCCATGCAGCTAACTTGGAACCCAAAATTACACTAAAAGTATACAAAGGTGTGTGTGGAGCGTGATACTTATAGCATGGGTTTGTCTATGTAGCGTTTCGTGTGCTTTGCGTACCGTATTTCAGAATGGCGTGATGTATAAATATATAAACTAGCAAACGCATCACCTAATGGCAAACGAGTCAAATCTCATCCATAACAGACCAAAAAAAAGCGGCAGTCATTGGTGAGTCTGCTTTTATTGTCATGGCATAGAAATAAATATTATGTAATTCCATTGGTTTCAGACGCATTCCTCGCTTATTCAATTTGTCAGGTTATTTCGATAGATCCGCTTACCAAAACATACCGGCTTAGCACGGCAAGGCGAGGATCGTGATGCGCGCGACATATACCTACTAAGTAAGTACAGTCGCGAACCGGGATTGTTGAGCCACTTACCGATGTTTGTAACTTGGTCGTGTAATACTTATCCAATAGCTAACATCTGGTCGGTCACATCGGTCATTGATTACACGTCTAAATTGCGAACAGTGGCAAGTGGCTCAACAATCCCGGTTCGCGACTGTACCTAACTGTCTAACTAGAGAGGCCAGAAAACGACAGATAGTCGTAGAGGCGACTGGAGCGTTTTGTCGTGCTAATCCTAATATGATCTTGTGGGAAAGACTCCAATAGAGAGATCTCTCTCCAGGCAGATGTTATGCCTGACCGAAGTCCACAGAGAGATAGTTGGAAGTCGTATTTATGCAACCGATCTTCAAAACTTCGTTAGCGCCTTGTAGAACAGCAACATAACGTTTGTCGAAGAAGTTATATACTACTCGTCGACAGATGACGCCAGGGTCGCTACGGTTTCTAATTACAGTTGACAAGACATGCAAATACATTCCATGCTTATACCTAATACCTATCCTTGTACTTGGATTTAGATCGCGTAATCCACTCGTACCGACCGGTGCCAGCGCGTCGCGTGGCCCCCGTAGCACGATATGCCATTTCATGGTTAGCTGTACCGTCAACAAAATTTGGGTCTCGGAATATCGTTTGGAGTGCCTTCTTCCGGTATTAGTTTGCTCAGGCAAGCTTTCAAGACGCAAGAAAGTTGGAAACGTATCAGTGACCATAATGAGAAAATACGGTTAAATGGATGTTATTAGTCCTAATACATATATTATATGTATACTTGTGTGTGTGGGGCTGTTTTGGCGTCCGGCATTTCAATTTATTTTAATGCAGGTTTAGTTTGAAGAATGCAGTAGTAGAGTTTCAATTTACTTAGTGTACCTAATCTGGTTTTCTCCGACGCTTACGCACATTTCAGATCTTTGCTGAAAACCACGTAGCTGCACCTAACTGATGCAGCAACTCATGCTGAGTAAAGCTTCATCTTTAGGTTATCTTGTGTCACAGTAATTTCAGCCGCAAAAATTCTGCTGCATTCTGTTTCATACAAAATGCAGTCGATGCCACACGATGACGCAAAATGAGTTGTAAATTTAGTTGAACGTAAATACGCGATTAACAACTCTCAAAATTACGCTCGTTTGGTTTCACCCTAAAACGCACCTAAAAAAAGATGTATGTTATATTGTGTTGGTACAATTGTATGCTAATTCCCAGTGCAAAATGTCGTTGCTATCTGTACACCGTAAATAGATTCGGTTTAGCAATGCTTTTGTAATGAAGCAATACGTCAATAGTGTTGTTTAATGGAATACTTGTACAAATGATAAAACATCAACATTGCATCTTCAAATTCCATGGTTTCTTTGATGGATTTAAATTTAATTACTGAATGAAACTAGCTATAATAAAATCTACGTAATTCAACAAAGTTATCAGATTATGATAATTATGGAACGAATTGATATCTACAGTAGGACTGTCCAGTGTCTACACCTACATCTAATGCGTTTAAGCACGTTGCATATGGGCTGAACAGCTGTATTTTTTTTATTAATGATTAACTCTTCAGCACAAGACTATAAGTAGGTACATATAGTGTAAAGAAAAATGCTATCTTCTGTTAAACATACTTACTCACTGGAAAAACTGGCTCAGAGACGCTTTGAAAATATAATTTTTTTATTTTCCATAAGTTTGATGGTGGGGATACGGTTTGTAAAAGAAACAAGTAATTAAGAAAAAGTTTTATTGTTATCAAAGGCTACGATATTGTAGAGTTCATTAGTAATACTTAACAACTAAAAACGTTGCTACGGACTCTACAGAATTATAATCAAACTCTATTTCAACGCTTTACGCAATAAAATGCGCCACAACCTTCTGAACTGATATCATGTTGTTTAATATAGGTATAAAGAAAAACCAAAAATGTCAATAACTAAAGCAATTAACGTAACGTGAGTACTTAATTTAGGATCAAATGAAAAGTTTGAATTCCAAAACTCTTAAAAAAAAAAACTCGACCATGACATTAGGAGCGTTGTTACTAAAACAAGACTAATAATATCAAGTTTTTTTTCATGTTTCAGACTTCAAACTTTTCAACCTATCGCCTTGAAATTAATACAGAGTTCATAATAAAAACTGATTCGGTTTAAATACAATTCGTCGTGCTTCTAATGTGCATGTAACCTTTTTTATTCAACATATTGCTTACAAATACACCATTAACTTACAGTAAAAACAAATCGCATCTATATTGCAAGAACGACATAAATGTATTTTTTTTAAACAAGATAGAAATCATCAGTCTATCAGTTTTCATCCGTATCTCTCCATTTACGTTGTTCTTGTAATAAATGTGCGAATCGTGATACAAAAATATTGCTTTACTATATTGAGAAAGAGAAGGAAAAAACAAGTTTGAAATACAATTACACAGTTTTTTGAGTAAATGTATAATTTATTGCTATTTCAAGTACTTGCGCAACGTTACAACTTTTACCAAAAATATAACTATGACTTATGAGATTTTCGTATAATCAGCATTTTTAGCTATAATCGTTTAGGTACATGTAAATTAATGTCATTATTGAATTTTTTAAATGGAAAAATAAACTTATCTTCCTAACAGTCTCCACAAATTAAGTATAATTATTCGGAAAATGCCTTAATAATACTTTCTTTAATCAAAATGAAATGACAAAATGATAAAACTTAAAAGAAAATTGATTTCGATGCGCAGAATAACAAATACTACTGTTAAAAATAATTAAAAAAGAACAGCAACGTAATGAATAAAATTAGTAAAAATATACTAAAACAAAACCTATTTTTTGGTGTTAGTAGCTACAACAAAATCTTAAACTATAAAAAAATAAATATTTTAAGTAGTTCGTTAATCAATTGCACGAAAAATATTGTTTTTATTACATCTAATGAGATAATACGCAATGGCACTTTTGAATAAATAGATAGCAAAATAAGCATTTTAAACTAATATCTTTATACACAGTGAGCGATATAGATATCTAAATCTGCTAACTGATAGGGACGCCAAAATTAATAAATAAAAATATTTATCGATTAAATTTTTAGCCGCTGGCTCTTCGAGTATGTCCGTAAGATTTGTGCTTAGCATAGTGTCACATGCAGGAAAAATACATACTACATTATCTTGTCTATGGCACAAGATATCAAAGCTCGGGGAGATTTGATAGTCAAAAATATTTACAATCAACAAATTATACCTACAATAATTATGTACTACAAAGTGTAAAATTGATGATAAATTGATAAAAACGGAGTAAAAACCAGACGGATTGATTAAATGCACTTTTTAAAAAAGGAACACTTTAAATTACTTGTTTTCTGACGTTTAGAATTGCCAGATACAAAATGATAATTCAAATTTCCTTTTTTAATTGGAATTAAGCTCATTGGAACTTGTTGACGACCTGTTTCACCCAGCTTGCTTTTGGGTCATCCACATTGTCTGTCTTTGTTTCATCGCATGTTTCTTCATTCGGGATAGCAACACTGGCTTCAACGCTGACACTAGACTTCAATTCCTTTTTGCCATTGTCACTAACAGTTCTTTCGAAGCTAGCAACTTTCGTTGAAATGGATTTTGGTCTGGCAACATTCTTTTTAGGAACCTGAATTTGGCTTGGCTTGTTCAAGCTTTTGGACATCATTTCGATTTCCATTCGCCTCTCCATCACACTTTTGGACGTTTTCTGCGGTTCTCCTGATGTTCTTTTCGTGTCGTTTACCTTAACTTTTCTAGTGGCCGAGTCTAAACTTGCCCTTTCGAAGCTTAGTCTTTTTATCTGTATGTTACCTGCTGGTTTAAGTTTACTAGAATCTGTTTCATCTTTCACGTTTTCGGGTACTTTAACTTCAGACTTCTGTTCTACAGATTTAACTCCTACTGGTTTAAAACTTGTATTCCGTTTAATTGTTTTCATATTTACTGATTCAGAAGACGATGACTGTTCCTTTGTTTTCGCTAAAGTAATTTTAGTGGCAACACTTTTCACATTAGACGCAGTAGGTATATTAGTAATTTTGGGTTTGATTGGAACTGGAGGCGCTTTTGGTTTATCTTTGTCCGATTTATTTTCAATTTTCGTATTAGAATTTCTTTCAACCATTTTATTCGCCACTGAACCCTTACTACGAATACTTGATGTAACTGTAACGCTTTGCGCTCGAAAAGATGTGTTATGTTTAAAACTTTCTATTCTGGAAACCGTTTTACTGACAGTCTTGGTTTCTGTGTCTACTTTTGATTCTTCCGTTTCTTCTTGATCTGAATACACAGCGGAATCTCTAAAAATCTCTTCATCAATAACTTGCTCTATCTTTTCAAAAGACTTTTCATAATAGCTCTCATCAGAATGAGCTTGGGTCGTTGATCCAGTAGATTGCTCTTTGCTTTCTTCTTTCTTCAAATCAATTTTATTCGTTTCCTGATATGCACTTTCACTTGAAGAAGTAACGAACGAAGAATTAGAGAACAGACTGTCTGGTCTTATGGAACTTTTGTTTATAAGGACGTTAACATTTTTAAGTGTTGATCTCTCCTTAGCCAAAGTAGTAGGGTCTACATAATCGGACTGGGCGATTCTAGCTCCTAAATGTTTACTTCCTTGCATGTAAATGGGAAGTTTATTTAAGCTCTGATATGAGTTACTATTAGATCTCGATGGTGATGAAGTGTTCGAGGTAGTTGTAACCATGCTCACGCTTTTTTCAAAAGGTGGTCTGTTTATTTCGTGGTTTTGGGGTATATTGTCACAACTATGCGACAAAGGTTCGAGATTGTTTTTCTCACTCTGACTCTCTGTTAAGGTAGTTTTTTCATACACGCTTTTGCTTAAAGCATCGTTGCCAGTGTATATAATAGTGGATGTTGTAGGACTATTGTCAGTCGATGTGATTACAACTTTGATGTCAGTCTTGACTGTATTATCCTCAGATGTCTTTCGACTTTCTGGTCTATTTTGATTATCATCATGTTCGTCCCCGATTATACTTCTAAATCTTTGAAGTAAATTCTTTGAATAACTTCTAGGATTCAACCCTGGTCGTTTCTCTGACGTAGGACTTTTTAGATCTGATTTTCCGCAGTCGGGACTATTTTGGTCATTAGCGTTGATTTCTTCTTCAGTATTTTTAGGGGGAGATCTATTCTTGAAGCGACTTAAAACATTTTTAAGAGACAACATGTTACCGGCTGGTTTGTATATCTTGTGCTCCGGATGTATGTTGGCATCTTTTTTATCTTCATTGTTTTCTAACGGTAAAATTTCGCAAGACGATGTCGTGGACGTATTCAAATTGGGCTGTGAGACAGCGAGATGTTCATTCTTATTTGCATCCAAATCTTTTTCGATGTTATTTTTGTAACACTTATCAATCTCTTGTTCAAGCTCTAACGTAGATTGACTGAAATTCTGTAGATAATCAGCATCGTTCGAATTACCGCTTTTATTAAATTTAAGTTTATCTCCTTCACTCATATAATTTTCGACATCGTCGTAACTTATTTCACTTTTGTCTGATGCGATGGTGTAAGGCCTATCTGTGCTCATTACTTTGCCGTCTCTGTTCAAATAAGTCTTACTAGTACTATTGGGTTTACATTTGAAAGAGCTTAAAGCAGTATCTTCTTGATTGTTTGTCACTACTTGAAAGCTTCTCGGCAATGACCCAGATTTTCTGTCTCTCGAAACATTGAAGTGCTCCTTTTGTCGGCTAAGCCAAATCTCAGGAGTATTAGGACTCTGTTGGTCAGGACTCATTGGCAAATAGTCTCCAGGCAAGTTATTGGGCGTCTCTTTCTTTCTTCTACAGATCTCCATTAGACTATCGTATAGGTTCTCGGTGCTGTTTTCAATAGGTGGTCCTTGATGTTCCATTGTTTCATAGAAATCATCAACATTGTCAGTTTTTGGTTTGATCTTTTCAGGAGATTTGACAGGGACATCGTAAATACCTTCAGCATCTTGTAGTTTGTTTAATTTGTCAAAAGATAAGTAAACATAGTCAGAGTCGGGTGTAATTTTGACTTCTTTTTGCGAGGGAATTGGTGGTGAAGGGAGTCTTTTTGGTCTTGGGACGCGGGACACATGCTGAATGGATTTACTTTTAGTATTTAAAGAGTGTAAGCCTTCATCTGCTCTGTCGTCTACTCTTAAAGTCTCATAAATGTGATCATCCTCTGGCGGATCGTCGATTTCATTTGGAGGACTCAATATTGGTACATCAGGTTCATCTTTACTTATTTGTAGATTTTCTGATGTTTGCCTGCCATATTTAGGTTTATTAACTGCCTGTTCAGGGTTAGAATGTGACTTTAAAAGTCTTTGGTGTCTCCGTTGTGCACTGTTTCTCTGCTGCTGTTTCTTCAGTAATTTCTGGAACTCTCTATTTTGCAACAATAACTGTGATATGATCTGTTCTAACGGTTGTTCTATCTCTTCGCCACTCGGGACTTCTTCTCTTGTTTTAACTTCTAGTTTATCTTCATTTTCTGATCCTTCATTTATCACTTTCTGTTGATTTAAGTACTTGCCTTTTTCCAGTTCGTTTTTTTTAAACGAATCCGTTTTTTCTATTAGTTTTTTGTACGTTTCTTCATCAATATCTTCATCTTTGCTTATGGTTTCTGGCACTACAGAGCAAGGTGTGTTGTCTTTAGTTTTATCTACATTAAGACTGTCGTTAGATTCAGATATATGCAATATATTTTCAGTAGATACATCGGTTGAAAAGTCTGCATAAAATTTCGCCGTTGTATCAGTACCGAGTCGTAGACCGTTGGCCCTATTTTTCTTTATTTTAGATATTTTCTTTGGTACTTTCTTTGTGTTGTACATTTTGATTTCGATATTTGTTTTCAAACCTGCACTATTGACTCTTCTAGCGTCTACTTCTGGATCTGAAATTATAACGTTTTCACAGAGTTTTTGTTTTTTCGTTATTTTATTAGACCCACAATTTCGGCATTCGAATTCGATCTTCTCCGTCCCTCTGGCATCATGTCTGTCAATGTCACTGTCTATACTTTTCTTAGCTATCATAGCCGTATTTTGCTGTAAACCTGGTTCAGATTTTCGCCTCCAAGTTCCTATTTTAGAGAGTTTGGATCTTTGCGGATCTTCTTTAGACTTGGATCTTAAAGTATCCGTCTTTTGTTTTTCATTATCATTACACCGCGATTTCCTAGAATGTATAGTACTAGTTGAGTCTGTCACAATGTTCTCTTTTATCTTCGAACATTTGAGACAAGACTTAGGTATATTCCTTACACTTACAAGCGAATTGTTAGTATCGTTTACATCATCTTTGCTTTTAGCGTCCGTGTAGCCTACAATGTTATCTGAAGAGTGGTACCCTCTGATTTTATTTAAAGAGTTGTAATCTTTAGAAAAGCTTTCTTGCGATGATTTGAAATCAGAACATTTACAAACGGATTGTTTCCTTTCTAAATGCTCTGCGCTCACAGAATCAATGTACTGTACGGTTCTGTCGCACTCCGTACATTTCTCTCTTTCATTGTCAAGCTTACAACTACATTCTGTCTCCTTTTTGCTCATTTCTGCTTCGCAGTCCGAACAAAGATCTATGTAGCAGCTGTCACAAGTGTAATCGGTACCTTTTTCTGCGGACACTTGTGCACAGTCACAATCTTGGCTGGTGGATCTACTAACAGGTACGGTATACTTCCTATTGGCCTTCTTAAGTCGCCCTCTGATGCCATTCTCGAAAGATTTTCTCCTCTCTCGCTCTAGTTTCCGCTTCTCGAGGTATTCTGGTGCCGAGAGCTGCTTCCTCATCGAGGCTTGGGTTATGAGGTTGTGGGACTTCTCTGCCAACATGTCGTCTGGAAAAGTAATAACCACATAAATCTTAAAAGAATAATACAGCCTAAATACGTTCTACTGCTGAGCTTGAGCGAAAGTTCCAACACAACTTTGGATTTTTTTGGCCCTGTATGCAGGTTAAGGGGGATAGCTAAGTTTATCAAAGATATTATAGGGCTATTGATATGAAAGACATGTAAACCGGAAACTTGTATTGATGTACCATCGGCGGACCAAAATCTCTGTTGAATTTTTCAGGTCGTATGCAACGAGGTGTTAGTCCGTACATTACACAACATCTGTTACAAGTCCATTCTGGCATTAACTTTCATCAATCAGGAACAATTAAAATAAAATATTTACAAAAGCAGCGGTGGGACGGCATTAGGCTGCACTATTATTTTTACTTACAATAATTTTAAACAAAAAAAAACCGACTTCAATTCTATACTAATATAATAAAGCTGAAGAGTTTGTTTGTTTGTTTGAACGCGCTAATCTCAGAAACTACTGGTGCGAATTGAAAAATATTTTTTGTGTTGGATAGACCATTTATCAAGGAAGGCTTTAAGCTATATAACATCACGCTGCGACCAAAAGGACCGAAGAAACAGTGGAAAATGTAGGAAAAACGGGGGAAATTTGTCACTATTCCACGCGGACGGAGTCGCGGGCACAACTAGTTAGCAATATTTTGAAAGTATTCTGTTTACTGAATGTAAAATCTTGACTTCATCAACAAATTACCGAAAACGCCGTACATCTCCATATAAAATTTGAAGAGTTCCCTCGATTTCTCCAAGATTCCACCATCAGATCCTGGTGTCGTGCAAATGGGACCAATTTCGAGTTATACCCTTTCGATTAAAAAAAAAATTTTGAAAATCGGTCCACGGGTTTTCGAGTTATCGAGTAACATACACACAAAAAAAAAATAAAAAAAAAAAAAATTAGGTCGAATTGAGAACCTCCTCCTTTTTGAAGTCGGTTAAAAATAGAAAACTAAGTCAACATCAACATTTAGCTACACGATCATTTTCACGACATTTTGATCAGTTATGGTTTGAACTGAACTCAGAATGAGCTATCTATCGCTAAAAAGCATGCCAATAACTTACCGTCAGTTTTATTCTGCCCCAGCTCCATGACGAGCTGCCTCGCGTGGGAAGGGATCACCGCGTTGTAGTTCTCCAAGATTACCTGCTCAGAAGAAAGTATAGCTATAAGCTAGTTCAATATTAAACATAAAACATGTCGAGCTAAACTCGATTTAAAACGTGAGTTATCCGTATATTTTTCAACATGAGTGAGTCTCACGGTAGTTTAATGTAACAATTACATCATTGAAATATGTTTATTATTGCGTATTAAAGTTAACTCCTCGAACGTGTAGAATGTGTTCGAGAAGACAATTTTTGAGTATTCATTTAAACTTTAGCGATAGAGCCGATGTGACCTCAGTCTGCTTAGCACGACAGGGTACGATCAGAGATGAACGCGAAATAGACTATACCTCTCACTGTCTCACTATGGCCGTCAGACAAAGACAGGTAGTCTATCGCGCGCTTGTCGTCTCGCGCGTCTTACTGTGCTAAGCCTACAGGCAGTTTGTTGTAGGCCGTCAAAAGACATTAATAATTTTAAGCAAAAAAAAAACGACTTCAAATTAGCAATATTTTGAAAGTATTCTGATTACTGAATGTAAAATCTTGACTACATCAACAAATTATCAAAAACGCCGTACATCTCCATATAAAATTTGAAGAGTTCCCTCGATTTCTCCAAGATTCCATCATCAGATCCTGGTTTCGTGCCAATGGGACCAATTTCGAGTTATACCCTTTCGATTAAAAAAAATTTGAAAATCGGTCAACGGGTCTCCGAGATATGGAGTAACATACACACAAAAAAAATAGGTCGAATTGAGAACCTCCTCATTTTTTGAAGTCGGTTAAACAATGCACTCACCCTTTTAAGCAGCAGCGTCCACTCCCGCTTGTTTCGCTGCGAGCTCGCTTGCAGCGTGAGTTGCGCGCGCGGCGTGTCCGTTACTGCATATAATTCTATTCTCACCGACTAAAAAGTCTGTCGCGTATAGTCTGCCGTCTGCGCAGAGCCTAAGGGTCGTGTATACGCGTCTGAAAATCCCTATAAAGTCGTATACGCCACCCAAACTGCTATTCAAAAATGAACTCACTCGCTTTAGCAGCAGCGTCCACTCCCGCTTGTGCCGCTGCGAGTGCGCTTGCAGTGTGAGTTGCGCGCGCGGCGTGTCCGCTACTGCATATAATTCTATTCTCACCGACTAAAAAGTCCGTCGCGTATAGTCTGTCGTCTGCGCAGAGCCTAAGGGTCGGGTATACGCCACTGAAAGTGCCATTCAATAATGGACTCACCCGCTTTAGCAGCAGCGTCCACTCCCGCTTATGTCGCTGCGAGCGCGCCTGCAGCGTGAGTTGCGCGCGTGGCGTGTCCGTTACTGCATATAATTCTATTCTCACAGACTAAACAGTCCGCCGCGTATAGTCTGTCGTCTGTGCAGGGCCTAAGGGTCGGGTATACGCCAGTAAAAGTGCCATTCAATAATGGACTCACTCGCTTTAGCAGCAGCGTCCACTCGCGTTTGTGTCGCTGCGAGCGCGCCTGCAGCGTGAGTTGCGCGCGCGGCGTGTCCCACGGGATCACGTGGAACGAGAGCGGCGCGCCCGCGATGGCCTCCACTAGCATCATGTTGTTGCACTGCAAGAAATAAACCGTGAGGCAGTTAGGACGATTGGTAGATGGACCCTCGATCCTCGAGATAGCGAAGAGTGGCGGGAAAAAGGGGAGGCATTTGCCTAGCAAGGAGGCATTTAACTAAGCTAAAAAAGGCAGAGTTTCCTAAACTATGGCTCGCGACTTATTGGTGGGTCAAGAGTGAATATTATGTGAGCCCTGCCTGTAGAATGACATACCAAATGACTGAGCTAATGGCCAGTGAATGAATCTATGAAAGTCCACCAAAATTTCACTACCTAGTACAGTCGACCAAGAAATTGGTCTACCCCCTCAAGATCGATATTCATTTGAACCTCCTGAAACAACAAGGTCGATTTCCCCTCGCCATAATATTATGACAGTGACAATGTCAACCTTGTGACAATTTTGATCTCACAGAAACTTTTGCCAACAGTGGTAGTAGACCACTTTCTTGGCCCACCGTACCTATGTGAGACTAGATTCTCTATTATGGTGAAAATTAAAAGCTCCGCGACCGGCCTTTAACACATTCACGACTAAGCCTAAAATCAAAACATCCGCGCGGAACCGAGTAGTCTGTAGCTAGTACAAAATGAACCCGGCTACCGGGTCCTTGGTTCTGAATGTGTTATGATACCCCCCCC
>BHDV01065367.1:308345-336152 GCA_005406045.1 Adoxophyes honmai
ACACATAACAACCAAAATTTATGACGATTTGTCAAGCCAATACTCCTCCAAACGTCTCCTCAAAGTTGCCACAGTCTGCGATTGTGGAATGTCAATTGGCACCTGATTCCACAATTTGACAGCAAGAAAGGAAAAGGAATTGGAATAAGATTTGGATATGGAGATCGGGAAAGCGACGGAAAGATTGCTACTCGACCGTAGTCGGTTCCCAGAACCGGAGGCCAAGTAACTAAATCTTTCGGCCAGGTAGGGAGGATTTATTCCCAATTTTTCATTCAAACTTCTTATGGACTTAGCTTGCACCAAAGCTCCAATAAGAATACTTAAACTAAGAATTCACAACATGTACAGGGTGGCCGAAAATTGACGGTAAATATTTTAACCAGTGGTTTGGTATACGCCGCGCTGTGAAAACGCCTATATGATGTTTTATTCACGGAATGTTAGTGTAAAAAAAAATTGCCCCGTCCTTTGGGGTACAGTACTTTTCGTATGCTCTACCTGCCCCTATTTGGGACATAGGTATGTATGTATAAAGTTCGTGATTTGAAAGACCTCAACACAAATCAAACACGATACAAACAAAGCAATGTTAATTGAATAGGTATGAACCTATGCAATTCGTGGCACGCCAGAACAATATTAATTAGCGAACAAGAACACAAACTAATTAACGAAAACTGCACGCGTAACCTAAATTAGTTTACGTCCCTTTCGAAAGAGAAACTTAAGTCCTAGCTACGCCCTGTAGCCTTAGCATAGCAACACGGGCGCGGGATAGATTAGATACCTGTTCCCGCCAAAACAGAGAGGTACAGAAGACAACCAAGTGTATATATTTTGAACATAAAACTACGGCGAGACTCACTCATACTTAGTGAAATAAACGGATCTACTCAAGTTTATTATATCGACATTAGCTCGACATGTTTCTGGCCAATCCGTGAAGCCGCGACTATCCGCTGCCGTGGCGCGTAGCTCCAAATGATGGGTCACGGATTGGCCAGCAACATGTCGAGTTAATCTCGATATAAAAATCGTGAGTAGATTCGTTTATTTCACTACAAGTGTTTTATACTACATTTTTCATACCTTCACTCTGTGAGCGCGCTCTAGGGATGTCCATTATGCGTATGCATATAAAACTATAAAACTATCGCACGCAGACCAATTCCCTATTGAGTAACAGCATCTTTCAGAATCTTAATCCCTTTCCCACTGCTTCCTGTCATCATCCCTGTTACGATTTACATACGCATTGGGTTGCCATTTGACAAAATTAAATGTCCCGATGAAATTCCTAATATCACCCTAAAAGTCCTGTCATTTCGTGTAACAGACATTTGACCTGAGTTGCGAGCAAAAAGTTGATCGGGTTTTCTGACATTGGTTTAAGTTACGGAGGTCCCCCGTGTGGTACCGGATTGAGAATAACACCTCTTTAATTCTTCCGTGGATATCGTAAGAAGCCACTGAGAAGATAGGTTCCTAAAAGTAGACTTTAGGCGACAGTCTAGCAACCTGTCGCTATAACACCACTTTCATCGACGTTTAAATCTAAAATTATACTAAAATCGGCTATGTAATGTTTCTTGTCCTCTGCCTACCCCATTTAAGAATACAGGAGGGAGTTTATGTTTTGATGAAGTTATGTAATTATTCGTTTGTCTTCTTATTTTACTTTAAAAGCTCATTAAAGTTTATTAAAAAAAATCTTGGCATTGAAAGAACTACTTGGGTCAAAAATGCCACTATTTTGGGAGTTCAACAAATCCTGATGTATGGCAACCCTACCCGTAGTAGAAAATAGAAACTAGACCGGAAGAATCGTATTCGTCCTCCCACAGCGGTTTATTGCAATTGTGGATATTAAAGTGGGTCGTGCGGTGGGTTGCCATACGTCAAGATTTTTTAACCCTTTGTCTACTTCCTGAGGCTTAGAAAAAAAAAACATTATAAAAAAGTCGTCACTTCTAGCAAGTCTCCCAAATCGGTAACACTAACACGGAATCTCGGGACTAGTCGCTTCGTGTGCGATCTTCAACGTGAATGTATAACCGGTGATGCTCAAGTAACTCTTTACCAAATTCAGTTTGTAACTATGTACATAATTATTTTTGAGTAGCACGTGCGGAAGACCTTAGACTTGCGATAAATTTCAGTTATACTGTTAAGTTAATGTCAAGATTTTAATGAGGACATTTCATTTTTCCATATGGCAACCCGGTCGTGCGTTATGAATAAGGTAATTTAGTACGCCACCAGCCTTGTAGGGGTGATTAGCCTAGCTAGAGTCTAGTGCAGTGGTCGGCAACCTTTTAGCAATCAATGCTTTTAGCAGACAACGACGGCCACAAATTGTCGAAAAGACGGGCCCTTTCGTATGTTTTTGATACATACATACATATTCTCACGCCTGTATTTCCAAGAGGGGTAGGCAAAGCAAATGAATTAAAAAAATCCAGTGCCACGTTTAGTAATTTCAGGGTAACCAGATGGTTAAACGTGATTATTGCAGTGACAGGTTGCTAGCCCATCGCCCACAATACACTAACCCTTTCCCAGAGTCGACTCTTACGACACCACGGGACGAAAGGGGGAGGTGCTATTCTAACCCGGCACCACAAGGGCATGTTTTTGATAGTATAGGATTTCAGGTATTAAGAATTGTTCAAAAATCAATGTTCGCGGGCCGCAAACAGGCGAGCCGCGGGTTACCGACCCCTGGTCTAGTGTCTAGAGACTATTAGGCCTGTTTGCAAGGCGTGGTAAGCGCGTGTTACTTTACAAGAGTGAGAATTATGCTTTACCTAATATGACCTACTGTGTTGTGTACCTACGCTGCCACGTTTCTAAGCCTTTCTTAATCCCTTGGTTGGCAGTCAAACACACATTTTCAAAGAGTGCAACGGAATTGAGCATTTAGCGAAAAGGCCTATTGTCACCACACCATACTTTAAAAAAAAACTTTGCGACCACTTCGGCTATTTGCTCTGCGTGCTGTGGCCTGCCCATTGCCACTTCAACTTGCTAATCCGGTGAGCTATATAGACTTTAGTTCATCTAGATCTCCTCATTTCTGATTCGATCATGTAGTGACACCACGAACATAGCCTTCTCCATTGCTCGTATTTTTTGGTACTTCTAATAAATACCTATGTCCTATTAAATTTTTAAGCTTTATTTGTCATAGTGATATTAAGGATTTCTCTAGATACATACTATTACAATTGACCGAGCCTACTTAATCGTCCGTAGGTAGAAACTAGGTAACTAAACGGCGGCAAACCAGACTAACTTGAGAATAAAGTCACTCGCGTTTGCTCTAAAGTGGGTCAGAGAAAGCACTGATAACACTATCAGCGGGCGATTCCTTGCCAGATAAGAGATACAGACGACCCCGCAGGTTTGTACCCGATGTTTCTTAATCTCCATATACATACATACAAACATACATCACGACTGTATTCCTAAACGAGGTACGCAGAGCACACTAAAAGCTACTTAGACAAGATCGGTCACGTTTCGTAGCTACATAGTTTGATAAGGACTGGGGTACGTATGTACAGCTGTAGAGAAAAGTAACCCTCCTATTAATGAAAAATTGTAAGGGAGGCTACTTTTTTCTGCAGCTGACTGTACAGTCAGCGTCAAAAGTAACTGACAATTTTAGTACTGAGTTACGTCAAATTCTATACTAAAATTGTCAGTTACTTTTGACGCTGACCCTACAAAGGACGGGACAATTTTTAAATTTTCGATTTTTTTTCATAGGAAAATTCCGGGAAAAAAACTTCACATGGTTGTTCAGACGCGTTTACCCGTCCACTGATTAAAATATTTACGATCAATTTCATACCCTATATAAGTTGTCCGGAAATTCCGGGTATACGTCTAAAAAACCCTGTAAAATATTTCCTGAAAATTTTCATTATTGACCTTGTGGGAGACAAATGTTTCCTCACTTTTCAGGTCATTGCGCCCTTGTTTTACCTACCTTGCATAGCTCAATGCAATCGGCCGACATTGCGATGCTACGCGGTTGACTTATAAAGGAATACAAAAACTGGGTAATATTTTCAAATTTTTCGTAATTTTTTGACACGAAAATTCCAAATAAATCCTCATATGGGTTTTCAGACGTATACCCTGGTTACAATATTTACAATCAGTTTCCAGCCATTCTATATCCTCGAGCTCGACTTAACTGCTAGTTGCTATAGTAAGCTATCAACTTGAGAAGCCACAGGTCAAAGCACCAAGCTACCACGACACTTTACATTACCGAAATCTACATAATAGAGCGGAAGTGAATATATCTAAAGTGATATCAGCATACAAGACGTACGATGATCAGCGTAGGAGTGTTTACACGCCGCATGACAACTATAATAAGTGGAGCGTTGGGCGCGGGCGAGTACTGGAAGCTAGTGGAAGGGCGAGTTGAAGACATTCAGTGGAGCGAGCGTTGGCACATATAGCTACTTTTGGGATGAATTCTAATGAACAAAGGCGCCACTTAACTAGCAATTTCATACATGACTCTTCAATTCAGCCAGAAGCACGGAATAACTTTTAACTTTAACTACTGAGATAGCGTGTTATTTGGATAACTTACAATCACACCCGTGTTCCTAAATTAGGTATGCAGAGCAGACAAAACCATGACTACCTACTTCACATTTCACTGCTACTTCTAGCATGACTTCAAATTTAAAAACAGATGGAGTGGTGATATTCTATATCTCGTAAGAGGCGACTAAGGAAACAGGTTCAGGTATATTTTAGGCGACTGTCTAACAACTTTTCACTATAGGTATACCTGCCAACGCAAAACTTAATAAAATATGCTACAGGTAGCCACGAAGCGTGACATTGCCATGAATTTGTCTATGAAGCGTTTCGTGTGCTCTGCCTACCTCGTTTGGGAATACAGACGTGATGTATATAAAAACAGATGAAAAGATCTGACATCTCAAGCTAAACAGTGACAGCTATACCTCCGCGCATCTCTCGCGCTTTGTTGTACTAAGCCGGCCGATCCAGATAGAGACGTCACTTTTACAGGTAAACAGGCCCTAGACCAGTGGTTCCTAACCTGGGGGTAATTAACCCCGTAGGGGTAAAATGGAAATTCTAGGGGGGTAACAGATGGCACCAAATAAAATAATAGTACGTTTGAATATGTGTGGTTTTAATTATTTAAAATTAGCTAGGGGTAAACTCAATTCCCAAACTTGTTCACAGGGGTAGTGACATTGAAAAGGTTAGGAACCACTGCTCTAGACAGTTCCCGTCCTGTGCAAACGCAGCACCCGGAGGCAACAGGCCGCGGCGCAAGCGCGCCACCGGTTGCGCCCACGCAGCCTGGACCGTGACAATGACATTGCTCTTGCTTTGTCTACGTTTCTCTTCTATAATTATAATTATACTAGCCTCCTAAGGCCCACGTATAGGACTAATGTCCAAATAAGTTTGAATTTTACATGAATGACACTAAGCATCAAATTCAAACGATCAAAATTTGGTGCTGGGCCTTAGGAGGCTAGCTGTGCCCGCGACTCCGTCCGCGTGGAATAGTCACTAATTTCCCCCGCTTTTTTCCACATTTTCCAATGTTTCTTTACTCCTATTAGTCGCAGCGTGATGTTATATAGCCTAAAGCCTTCCTCGATAAATGGTCTATCCAACACAAAAATAATTTTTCAATTCGAACCAGTAGTTTCTGAGATTAGCGCGTTCAAACAAACAAACAAACAAACAAACAAACAAACTTCAGCTTTATAATGTTATAGTATAGTATAGATTACCTACCCCTTAGTCGAATCTAACGACATCTTGGAAGAAATGGAAAGGTGTTACTCTAAACCCGACATCACACGGACGTATACCTAAACATATGTCATTGTCATTAGTCGCCCTTTATGTCATCCACAGAAGAAATGGAGAGGTGTTATTCTAATCCACCAGACAGGCTAACAATAAACAAAAGAAAACTAGTTAAATAGAGTTAGAGAAAGATACTGAACCAAATTTTAATTAGTTGTGTCATGTTTTAATGCCTAATGTCGGAATGCCTAATAAAGATAACTAATTACTGATTTATTTCTTCTTTAACCAAACAAATTGAATAATATATGTAAAAGTTGACAGCACCAATTACTTACATCCAGTAGAACTTCGTATATTTAGTGAATACTTCGCATACTGACAGACTAACTGTACCCGCCTACTAGGGTTTTAATTTATCGACAGTCGATATAAAAGTAATTCGAGTTTGTGTCGCCCACCGTGGACCACCGGTGAACTAGTGGTGGGAGAATACTATGTCGATAAAGTGAAAACAAAAGAGTGAACTTGTAAATAAAATTATTGGGGAAGTAATTTACGTAGCGATGGGGCACTTTAACAAGTTGATAGTAGATATAAACAATAGTAACATGACATCTACATCTATACTTAACTTCAAACTTGCTTGATGATTAATCACTACATGCAGCTTGCACTGAGTAATTAATTAAAAACAAAATAAAATTCAAATTAAGCTCCTATATGGCCTACTAACCTCAACTTGACACTCACATACAGAGCTACTATCGCAATCCTTACTTAATATTATAAATCTGAAAGTGAGCTTGATTGTTTGTTTGTTACGCTTTCACGCCGTAACTACTGAACCGATTGCTTTGAAATTTTGCAGACGTAAAGATAGAAGTCCGGATTAAATAATAGGGCACTTTTTATCCCGGCAAAAATTGATGTTCCCGAGGGAATGTTCGCTTTATACCGCAATATAACCGAATTCCACGCGGGCGAAGCCGCGGGCGGAAAGCTAGTCTTTAATAAATTTATTTTCTGCCTTTTTTTTTCTTTTACCTCATATTATCACTTAATTTTTCAAAACTTAAATGAGTTCACGGTTCGATCCTGAAAAAACTCTCAATAAAAAATAAAAAAGTAGTTTAGAATTACGACAATAGTGGATGTAAATCGATCTTGTATGGCGTAAACCGTTACAACACAATATAGTGCCTGCATAAGTATGTACGCGTCTTTTTAGCGAGTATGACAAAATGACTGAATAATCGATATCGATAAACCCTATAAAGCGATAACTGCACACCACTACTGCACCCACGTGCGCGTGCGCTTATAATGACCGACCGGCGCCGGCGCTGCGCTGCATTACGAGTTTACGAGCTTTGGTAGTTTGTTTGATCAGTACTAATCAGAATCACATGGTATAAGGTCGTGCAAGTAATTAGTATTTTAATTTTTAATCAATCAATAAAAAACTTAAACTAATTAAACAAAAAATAATAATACTTAATAACATAAAAATTAAAAAAAACACGATTACCAATAAAACAATTAAAAAATTATAAAAGTAAAAACCTACACACTACAATCCACTAATCCGTGCCGTACCTGGCTCAAAAGTTCCCATAACCCCAGCAGCATTGCCCCGCTGAATGGCTAAGGCAATCTTCTGCACCAGGTACGACCCGGAGCGCGGGTCCCAACCCCTGTTGCGCAACCTCCGGCCCAACTCGCCCACCAAAGATTTGGCCTCAGCCCCCCAGGGACCAGCCGTTTCGACCGCAAAAGGGACGAAGTCATACGTCGGTTCTAAGGCTGAGTACTTGAGGTGTTTGGATCTCGCGGCGTTTTCAGCCGCAGAACCAGCCGACCTCGACGTACAGCCTAAGTGAGACGGAGCAAACGTACTTACGCAAGTCGCATCCTCGCATCCCACAAAAGGCAACGTCCTCTCTGCATGCATACATAAATCACGCATGTACTCCCTAATGGGGTAGGCAAAGCACACGAAACGCTACTACATAGTCAAAACTATGGCCATTTCAAGTTTCGTAGCCACTTTACATACATATTCCAACTCTCCCTCCAATTCCAATTTTCCTGTCAATCGCCCGAAGGTTAACTGGTAGAGATCCCCTCGGGGATAAGTTCGCCTTTGTACGTAAGTTACATTGTTTTTTCTGTTATGTTGTTCTATGTAATTGTTTTATGTGCAATAAAGAGCCATACAATACAATACAATACATATAATCACGCCAACGTTCCCAAATAGGGTAGCCAGAGCACGGGATTATGACTATTTAACGCTTCGCGGCCACTTCATAGTTTAAGATTTGAAAACAGATGGAAGAGGAGGTTGCTAGCCTGTCGCCTAAAATATACCTTAACCTATTTCCTCAGTCGTCTCTTACCACTTACCACACCCACGGAAGAAGTAGCAAGATGTTATTATAAAATAAACACAACATATCATACATTATGGAGATATATATTATTGTGAAAAATGAATCAAATACATGTCAGTAGACCTAACATATGTTAATCGAAACATAGAGCTTTGTCACTATTAATAGCTCAGGACCCACGCGCTTAATGGCGTCTATAAATATACTCGATATGGCCGTGTAATAAACATATTATATAACATTGACTAAAAGCCAGCCAATTTTTTAATATTATTAGTAAGTAGGTACTAGGTTTTAATTACTAGTGTTAGTTTTTATTATTATTAGTAGTTTTGGCATCTATTTTTATTTCTAAACACGTCACCATACGATAACAAACAATAAAATAAAAATTAAAAAAAAAACAAGTGCGAGTCGGACTCAGGCTTAAAGGGTTCCGTACCAAAAACTCCATAAAACACGTTTATTGTTGTATGGCAGTCTCCCTTAATTATTAATATTATTTTGTTTTTAGTAATTGTTGTTGTAGTGACAATACAAACACATAATCTTTGAAAATTTCAACTTCCTAACTATCATGGTTTTTGAGATACAGCTCGCAGAAAGATGACCACTAAAAACGGACAAATAATCACGTTTTTTCTATGGGAGCCCCCCTTAATTATTTTTGTTATTTTGATTTTAGTATTTGTTATTATATTTAGCGACAATAGAAATACATAATCTGTGAAAAATTCAACTAAGCAGTTGAAATTTTCACAAGATCTAGGCAGCTCTTACGGTCTTGAGACAGCCTGGTGACCGACAGACAGCGAAGTCTTAGTAATAGGGTCCAGTTTTTACCCTTTGGGTACGGAACCGTTAAAAATGTAGGTGGTATTATCACTAGGCTTAGGACTTTTGGATCCTCGCCGTGGAGTCGACATTATCTTAAATATTTTTTCGACGTCAAATCAAAGTGAAAAAATAAGTGTCATGATTTATGCGGATATATCAGTAATTAATTAATTATAGCATAACTCTACACAAAATACAGCTCAATACCTTATCAGAGTTTCAATAGTGCCTAACAAAACATATCCATTAGCTGCGAGAAGAGATTTTAGTTTTAATTAATTAAAGTAAATTATTATGTTTACTAATACATATTTTACTAGACTATTTTTTAGACTTCGAAAAAAATCTTATTAGAATTTTAACATTTATGACGACTCCATGGATTCTAGAACCACATCGAGCATCCAAAAGTCCTAAGTTTAATTATCACTGTCCTTATTAATACCTACAGAAAAAGAAAATCGTGCAGGACGATACCTAACTCTAGTACCGTAAGTTATGCTTTCCTTAGCAAGCACTAGGTTACCCACTTAACTAACAGACAAGTGACAGAGGCTGACAGACGGATCATTAACGAGAACCCGTTTACGAAGACCATCATTGTCTATATTACCTTATTACAAGTTTATAATTATTTATTTTTTGGATGTATGTATATATTGTACTGTACATCAACATGTGTAATATAGCCTTTCTTTGTTGTCTGTCTCAATTATAAAGTGTCCTCTCTGATTCTCAAAGGTTGGCTGTAAGAGATCCCTTAAGGGATAAGTCCGCCTTTGTACCTCGCCTTTTATTTGTATATGAGTTTTGTATTTTCGTGTTCTTTCCTTTTGTACAATAAAGTGTTTACTTACTTACTTACTTACTTACTTACAAGTCATTGGTGTATTCCACAGACTTATATCGAAATAGATACCGCGAGTTCCTGCATTTGTATGAAAACCAAGTATGCTACTTTTTCTCTACTGTAACGTCACATGAGCGCTTTAGTGATGGGAATCGACAGTCCGAGTGAAACCGATTTGGCAAGGTTTTTGGCAATGTCCGCGAACTTACCCCCACTACTTAAAACCTTCCCAAGAAATATGCCGGGGACTATACAAACTAGTAGAAAACTGACTACCTTACAATGTTCTTACTACCTCTTCCCAACTCCCACGCTTTACAACTATCCAACAGGTCTTTTAATTCTGGTCACCCTCTCCCTACCAATTTAACTAACATACAGGTTAAACCAATCCCGACTCTATGCCAAGGGTTTAAAGACTGAGAAGGATGTATTTAGACGTTAGATCTCCAGTAACGGGATACCCCAATATGGCGTCGACAGTAGGGTGACAGTTACCTTGAAGTTGTTTAGGATTGTGGGACAACTGTAGATAGAAGTGAATTTTAAACCGCTTTTTTACTCGCAACGCTCGCTAGTTATTCAAGGCCCTGCTATAGCACGCTAACGTGAGGATAAATATTTTATGCCTATGGATAAAACTTAGTTAAGTTTAAGGTAGTGTTGGCCATAATTTGGCAACCTGTCACTATTACACATACGTACATACATTATGTATAATCACGCCTATATTGTATAATCACGGCTGGGGTTGGCAGAGCACGCGCAACGCGACATAGACAAAACCATAACTTTTTCACGTTTCGCAGCCACTTCTAGCATGAGTTTAGGTTTAAAACATAATAAAAGCGAATAATAGGGACAGTTAGCTAGCCTGTCGCCTAAAACATACCAAAACCCTTTGTCGCTTTTTATATCTAAGTATTTCACGCATCGCTGCCACTTCTAGCATGAATTTAGGGTAAAAACAAAATAAAAGAGGATACTAGGGACAGGTAGGTAGCTAGCCTGTCGCCTAAAGCATACCTAAACCTATTTCCTTAGTCCCTTTTTACGACATCCACGGAACAAATGGAGAGGTGATATTCTAAACCGTCACACGGTAAAAGTATACACTAGGGATGTTACGGATGTGGTTTATCGGAACCGAAGCCGGAACCGGAGTTTTTTTATTTGTTTTAACGGATCCGAATTCGGAATCGGAACCGGATTCGGAACCGGAATCGGAACCGGAACCGGAACCAGAACCAAACTCTTCATATTCATTTTGATGAATTGATTTTAAGTGATTTTTTAACGAAGTAGTTGTACCTACCTCCTTTTCTTGAATAGGTTTTATCACAAAATTTGCCCTTGGCAGAGTTTGCGTCTACTTCTAGGAAGTATTTCCATATTGGACTTACTTTCGGCTTAATAGCAGTATTTTTTTTAAAACCACCATGAAAAAAAAACAATAATATCCCACACACGCACTAAAGCCACTAAAACTTTAAAAACATCGAACCAAAATACGCAAACACACCGCCGAAAACAATAACAAACAAAGGAATGAAAAACATATTAGGTACGCAATACACGTGAGGTGATTCCCGGAGAGACAAGTCAAAACCTGTTTGTGCCGCGCACCCCGGCCGCTAAGTTTCGGTTCCGATATAACATCCGATTGAAATTCATCGGAACCGAAGCCGGAGCCGGATGTGTAAATTTAACCGAATGTTTCGGTATATCGGAGCCGAATGCGAAGTTCCGTAACATCCCTAGTATACACGGTAGCATGCAGTAAAAAAAATGTTGCCATTGCAGCAAATTTCCAGTTTACCTTCCTAGTGACATCTAGCGGTCGTTTTTACAATCTCGTCGCGCCATCATCCTTAATGACTCAATCGCGCTAGAGCCAATTAATCGGGCACTAAACCTAGTTCGCTTATCGCTTTCACCGTTAGCTTGATGACTTTCTAACTAAAATCACAATTAACTTGTAATTAAGAGCGTGCGAGGCGTTATGTTTGTAAACTGGGTAAAAGTTTACGAAAGCGGGTAAAAAGAACTATTGAAGCATACTCTATAAATTCACCTATTACAACGTGCTTCATAAACGCTACTGTGAAACTTTACGCCACGCCTTTCTTTACCACGAAGAGGGATCTATTTATACTCTACTTTTTTTACCCCGTGTGGTGCCGGGTTAGAATAGCACCTCCCCCTTTCTTACCGTAGGTGTCGTAAGAGTCCACTCTGGGAAAGGGTTAGTGTATTGTGGGCGATGGGCTGGCAACCTGTCACCGCAGTATCACTTTTAACCATCTGGTTACCCTGAATTTGCTAAACGTGGCACTGGATTTTTGAATTCATGTGCTCTCCCTACCCCTCATGGGAATACAGGCGTGAGAATATGTATGTATGTACTATGTTTTTAAAGCTTGTAACTCTCGGGAACACAGGGCATAATAAAAAAATTAGCTATTTATCCAGAATTAAGGGATAAATTCGAGTTTCACGCCTAAATATTTCAAAATGCGAAATTGGTTCTAAAAATGGCCGCGGCCGGAAGCGAGGTAGCTGTCAAAAACCAAGTGCTGTCAGCTGTCAAGCTGTCAGCAGTCATTAGTCGCGAGTGGGACAAGTCATTCGTCACGGGTGAAAAGGGTAAAAATACCCTAATTATGGACAGGGTGTTGAAAATGGGGATATTTTTAAATTTTAATTCGATTTACCCCAATTGTGACAATGGTCACCGACGGTGTGCGTATTTTGAAGTCCACTGAAAGATATGAAAAATGTTGTATTACTAAACAACGAGGAGCCAACTAGGCACTGTATTATTTTAATAACCTACCCAAAAAAAATACATCCAACATTATTCGTTTCACACTTCAATAAGTATTTCAGAAACTGAAATTGAAACCTGGCTTCAAAGTTTGCACATCGGTCTAGACCGATACAGTTGGCATAACGTCAGTTAGAACAAGACAGCGCTCTACAGCGCCTAATTTAGCTGAGAAGGCCGATATGAAATCCTTGTGAAAGGCTTGTGGTGTACTGTAACTCTTTTTGGCTTTTTGGCTTCATCATCATCATCATCATCATCAGCCTATATACGTCCCACTGCAGGGCACAGGCCTCCTCTCAGTATGAGAGGGCTTGGGCTATAGTTCCCACGCGGGCCCAGTGCGGATTGGGAACTTCACACACAACGTTGAATTACTTCGTCGCTGTGTGTAGGTTTCCTCACGATGTTTTCCTTCACCGAATAGCTCGTGATAAATATAAAATTCGATATCGCACATAAATTCCGAAAAATTCAGAGGTGCAAGCCCGGGGTTTGAACCCACGACCCTCTGTTTGAGAGGCCACAGGTCGAACCGCTGGGCTATCACGGCTTTTTTTGGCTTCATTTGTGACTAATTGACAAACCTCGACAGCACATTCCCATTTAAATTTAACCCATTATCGCCCGTTAAAACTCGAGTTATCCCAACAGGAAGTTTATCCGTCATAAGACAAACAATCTAAATAGACTGCGTTAACATTCTCTAAATACTGCAGAGCTTTGGGTTCCGATACATTGAGTTTAAAGATAGTTTTGAACCTTTGAAACTCTAGTCCGACCCAAATGTGTCAGGAACCGGTTAACTTTCAGTTTTAATTTGAAACGCAACGGGCTGCATCGGAAACTATTAGGTTCTTTGATTCCGTAAAATGTAATTTTCAATTAGTGTCATTATTATTCATATACAACATAGGTACATAGATTTTTCAGAACAGGATATGGAAAACCTGCGTCCAACGCGTAGTTTTGGCGCTTGGATCTGTGATACATGCTTTTAATTAAATGTCTTGTCTTTACAATTTGGAAAAAAATTAAAATTCGTAAGATTTTTGAAAAAAAAAAACTGCCAAGTTTCTTTCGGCACATTCTTGGCAATGATGGTCTATTCGAAGCGCTGGTAGACTCAAATATGATGTGTAAAAGTGCTCCTAGGAGCCCTATTTGCACAAAAAAAGTTTAGAAATTTAAACTTTTAATCATTTACATGATTCTATTCTGAATACGCATCCGATATGACTAGGGTTTTGTTGATAATCGAATAAGTTTCTATTGTTTTTAATTACACATTTGTAATCCTAAATCGAAGTACCGGTCGACCAAGAAAGTGGTCTACCACTTTTGACAAAAGTTTCTGTGAGATCAAAATTATCACAAGGTTGGCATTGTCACTGTCATAATATTATGGCGAGGGGAAATCGACCTTGTTGTTTCATGAGGTTCAAATGAATATCGATCTTGAGGGGGTAGACCAATTTCTTGGTCGACTGTACCTACCAGAAAGTACTCGCAAAAGGTCGCGATTTTTTACTTAGGAAAGGGGTCGTACCAAGAAAAAGTTTAGAAAACACTGCGTTTGAGAATAACAACTCTACCCACCGTAGGTAGTATGAGAGCAGAGGCACAATCAGTAGTATAATGTCAACGAAACTGTCAAAGGTGCTCGGTCACGAGTTTTTCCGTCAGTTTACCACTTTAAGGGTCGATCGGGCAGTTCTAACCACCGATAAGCAAGGCCAGCGAGGCGCCCTACTGACCCGCTGCATATTAAACAGCGCCCGCTATCCAGACTTAACTTTTTAATAGACTGAGTTACGTATGCTATAGTTTTCATTTCCATTGGTTCACAATCATAACGCTGAGGTTTTACAGTTATACGATCGCGTTTCTCCCTATTTTAACTATCGTTAACATCATCATCATTTATGTCCTGCTGCTGGGCATACCAAAGATAGGTAATTATAGCATTAGGCCTGTGTGAGATTTGTAACCTAAATTCTAAATATTACTGGACAATTACTGAGAAGAGCCCTGAGCAGTGAGAAGTACCATCGCGAACCGGGATTGTTGAGCCACTTACCTATGTTTGTAACTTGGTCGTGTAATACTAATCCAATAGCTGACATCTAGTCCGTCACATCGGTCATTGATTACACGTCTAAATTACGAACAGTGGCAAGTGGCTCAACAATCCCGGTTCGCGACTGTACATACACTGGATGATGATGACAATGAGGCCCTTCAAAGCATTTAAAAAAAAAACAGACGCAGACAGCCATTCTGGCTCCTTAGCGTACGGGGAAGACTCCAATACACATCTCTCTCCAGGCGGATGGTATGCCCGGCGACCGAAGTCCACTGAGAGAAATTTGAAAGTTGTATACGCAACCAATCTTTGAAACATCGTTAGCTCTATGCTGAAACTTTGACAGAAACGGAAATATTGTAAACCCTAGTACCTAAGCTGTCACTTAATAGAACTGAAGTTATCATAGATGATTTTTTAACCGTGTATTCTGTGAGGTATTTTAAATTTTTCATCCAAAAAGGTTTGCAGAGTCAATAAGAGGAATTAATGGCTTTTACTTTTTTTTTTCAATATTGTAGATTGACTCCTTATAATGGGCTACTTAACCACCTTTCTGCTTCATATTTTTGGAACTCGTATAAAAATTATTTGTCTAAGACTTACATCGACGACTTGTCGCAGGTCTTCCACGTAGACGTTCTCCGTCTGGACGATTTCTGCGCAGACGCGCTCCAGCTGCGACGGCCCAGAGGGCTCGTTCCAGGATTGACCTGGAAGGATTTGCCATGAATCATTTTACCATAGTAGGCATGTTACATACATTACGTTTTTTCCCAAATGGGGTAGGTGGCGAAACGTTATATTGGCAAAATACATACATACATACGTACAATCACGCCTATGTTCCCGAATGGGGTAGGCAGATCTGATTGTGGCTATTTCACGCTATGCAGCCACTTCTAGCAAATTTTAGGTTTGAAAAAAGATAGTATAATACTGACAGATTGCTAGCCTGTCGCTTATAGCATACCTAAACCTATTTTCTTGGTCGCCTCTTACAATATCCACGGAAGAACTGGGGGTGTTATTCTAAACCCGAAAATATAACTGGATGAATATTGGGCATTTGAATTACGATTATTATTCTCATAATTTACCAGAATTATTTAAGAAATCGAAAGAAAAAATCCGTCATATAGTGAGCTGAGTGTATAGAATGAACACACTATAAGAGCTGATTCGCACGAGCGTTTTTTCAACGGGCGTTAAAAAAACGTTCGAATAAAACAAATTAGAAATCATGTATTTATTCACACCAAGGCGGTTTTAAAGCGCGGCGTTTTTTTATCGAGCACTGTTCGATTTTCGACGTTGGGTGTTGGACGTTAAATCCAATTTAACACACGGAACTTCGTAATACCGCCAACGCCGAGTTTTAACGCGACGCTTTTTAAACGCTCGTGCGAACTAGGCCTAAAGGCGCACTCAATTAATCAGTTTCTCAAGAAATCTGGTAAAAAGTGTTCAGAATAAAGACTGCGGTTAAACCGCCTGTATATTCACCCAACAAACTAACTCAAGCAAATATTTACATTAAAAGGTACTTCTTCATTTTGAAAGCTGTCATTACAATGTCACATGGATCGTAAAATCTCCCAGGTTTATTGTCAGCTATGAACTAACGACAGTAACGGTAAATGACAAGCACATGTCATTTTACATGACAGTGCCTTTGTCTAGGAAAATTAACTGCATATTGTTATACCCAATTAGACAAACTGTGTAATAATAATAACTTACGTGGAATAGTGTCCGCATGTCCCTCTTTGGATGGATTCAAGATGCCAGCATTATTGACAAAATGGTTGCTTCCATTGGCAGAGACCATATCAGCGTCACTGTGATCGTCCAAGCTCTCGATCGAAGCCAGATACGCAGAGTTCACTCCTCCTTTATTCTGGACACCACTGCTTGAAGTTGAACTGGACGACGCAATGGAACTCATCGACAACGGTCTAGTCACTCCTGGTGGAGGCTGTAGAGTTTCCTTCACGGGTATCACCTTTAGATTCCCTGTTGAAGACACTACTTCAGGATAGGCAGTCTTTGCTAACTTAGAAGTACTATCACTTTTACTGGCTAAGTCTTTTCTGTTTAAACTATTCGTTCCGTTCGGGAATGTATCTGAAGGCACTTCTAGCTGTTCCACTTTCTGTGGAGAGTTGTCTTTGGATGATAGTTTGATGTCAAACTCTCTATCATTCGACGATATTGAAAGCTCAATGGATTGGTCTATATACGGTAAGGATAAAGATTCGAAGGCAGTTTTGTTTGTGGGAACATCGTATATAGCAGGTCTGTTATTCGTTGGGACGTCGTAGGTGGTTTGTTCGTCTATTCTAAACTCTGGCTTTAAAGGTATTTTCGATGGAGACTCCTCTTCGTTCTTTTTACTCAAGTTCTTCAAACCACACGGCTGATCGTATATTTCGACGGAGGGTAGAATGTCTACACCGGACTGTGAGATTTTTGACGTAGCTCCGACTAGAGGTATATTCGACCGAAGCCGTGTAGAAGATCTGATGCCTCCAACTCCTTTCTTCTGGAATTTGAGCGTTGTTGTTTCTGTGGCGCTGGAAATCATTCGCTTCACGTTCGGCGATAGATTATCGAAGGTAGACGTTTCAGAAACTTTATCTCTAAACGATCTTTGTAGCCTATTGTTATCACTGTTAAGGTCACTTTCGTTAGCACCATTGCAATTAGTCCGTATCGTATACAAAGAGCTCTTGTTGACTGTTGCTACGGGCAGTTTGACGCTGCCTACCATTTTGGCGGGGTCTTTCCTCGCGCTGTCTTTGATGTCTTCAGCTTGGTCTACCGGTGGATCGTTTCTAGCATCTTTTGCTGTTTCCGCAGCGTTTGTTCCTGGCTTTAGACTCGGTTCTAAGAAGGAGTCGTAAATGCCAATGAGTGTTGGTGTGAGATCTGTCGTGCTACCTGTAACAAGGAAAAGTTAATAATTAAACATTTTGAAGCAAAATTTTGAGTGAGTATTAATTCTTCAATTGTTGTTCCATTATTAACGAACGATATACAAAATGTAAAATACCTCCCAGCTGATAATATAAGTACACATAAGAAGCTCTAGAATATATAAATATTATTTTTAAATCCCCATTATTTTTTTACCCAAAATGATATGCTTTTATTCGCCTTTTACGACATCCGCGGAAGAAATGGAGAGGTGTTATTCTATCCCGTACACAGGCAAGTAACATGTTAAATTAAATAAACATACACATACACATATTCTCACGCCTGTATTCCCAAGAGGGGTAGGCAGAGCACATGAATTGAAAAATCCAGTGCCACGTTTAGCAATTACAGGGTAATCAGATGATTAAACGTGATATTGCAGTGACAGGTTGCTAGCCCATCGCCCACAATACACTAAACCTTTCCCAGAGTCGACTCTTACGACACCCACGGGAAGAAAGGGGGTAGTGTTAAATTAAATAAAAGCTTGTAAAAACAAGTTAAAACATAAAATCGAAGCTTTTATCTTAATTTTACAAGACAACACATAGCCATTTTATCTTACGCTTTCCGTTAACGGTATTTAAGTTAATATCCGACTGGCAATCTTTCAGTGGTAGGTGACGTTCAATTAGTACTAACAGTATTTTAATGGCGCTGCATTCTTGCAGCCATTCTGTTAAAATGGTTTAACAAGTCGTTTCTTCAACTGGACTCATAAAAGCCAAGGCTTATCATTGAATTAAACTTGATTTACGTGACATTTGATTACTCTGGATACATAACATAACATTTAATTTCTAATAATGTAACAACAAAACGTGTTTCAAAAATACGAGTAAAGCAAAAAAGGGGTTAAATGACCCATTATAAGGAGTCAATCTGCATTTATCTTTACTAATATTATAAATCAGAAAGTGAGCTTGTTTGTTTGTTTGTTCCGCTTTCACGCCGTAACTACTGAACCGATTGCTTTGAAATTTTGCAGACGTAAAGTTAGAAGCCCGGATTAAATAATAGGGTACTGTTTATCCCGAAAAAAAATGATGTTCCCGAGGGAATTTTCGCTTTATACCGCAATACAACCGAATTCCACGCGGGCGAAGCCGCGGGCGGAAATCTAATCATATTTTTTCTGCAGCTTAACACATTCAGAACCAAGGACCCGGCTCCCGGGTTCTTCAAAACATTCGCCAGATACCGAGAACCCGGGAGCCGGGTTCATTTTGTACTGGCTATAGACTGCTCGGTTCCGCGCAAATGTTTTGATTTTAGGCGTGGTCGTGAATGTGTTAAAGAGATTTTTGAATAGTTGTCTACGTAGATAAGGTTAAGTTAAGTTCATGTTATAACTGAAGTAGCTCCATGTGAGAAAGGCCTAACACGTTTCCAGCACTGAATTCAAAATCCAAGGGTAACACAAAATCCTTTTACAGGATTATTTCATTTGTTAATGTACTGGCAACAAAGGACCTTTCAAACTAAACGATCTGATAGGGGGCGTGACTGCGCTCTTTTGGATTCAAACGATTTGTCGTGTTCCTAATTCAACTGTTTTTGGGCAGAAAACGTTCTACGTTGTTAATGCCTGTGATAGTCGGCTTAGTTTCTCACGATTAGGGGTGAATAACCTTCCAATTTCAAAAAATTTAATAACGGTTTATTTTTTTTAGAGCGGGAAAATAAAGCCCGTATTCGAAAATTGGAAAGCTACACAGTCAAAGCCATGAATTATTATAGGTACGTTTCGCAGCCACTTCTGGCAATTTTTTTTAGGTTTCAAGACTAATAAAATAGTTTTAGATTATACTTTAGGGGAAAGGCTACCAACCAGTCACTATTATACCTCTTTCTTACGTTAGAATGAAAAAAAATGCTAGAATTGGCTATGAAGCTCTGCCTACCTCATTCGGGAATACGGGCGTAATGTATATGTCCTATTGTAACCAGTGAAAAAAAGACGGCAAACCTTTTTAACCGACTTCAAAAAGGAGGAGGTTCTCAATTCGACCTATTTTTTTTTTGTGTGTATGTTACTCGATATCTCGAAAACCCGTGGACCGATTTTCAAATTTTTTTTTTTATCGTAAGGGTATAACTCGAAATTGGTCCCATTGGCACGAAACCAGGATCTGATGATGGAATCTTGGAGAAATCGAGGGAACTCTTCAAATTTTATATGGAGATGTACGGCGTTTTCGGTAATTTGTTGATGAAGTCAAGATTTTACATTCAGTAAACAGAATACTTTTAAAATATTGCTAAATTGAAGTTGGTTTTTTTTTTTGTTTAAAATTATTTACGTTTAAACCGAAGATAACCGCTAGTAAGTACAGTCCAGTTCATTAATATATGAGCAAAACTGAGGGTTCAAAAATATCTGTACACCTTTATGACATTGACACTAAGGTGCAAAAGTTTACATATTTGGCATTTGCTCATATATTTATGAACTCGACTGTACGCTATGCCGACTTTATTTAAGTATTTATTAAGTGATCTTCATAAAAAGTGAGGCCGTCGCCTATTAAGAATGTAATCTAGAATGTTATTAATAAACAATCGTCCATAAAACACTTCGTAGCAATCTAAATTGAGATCCTCGTAATAGGAATTTACATGACAATAAAACGGGAACGACTTACTTAAGATAGAGCCATCTAGCGGCCGCTCGTAAAACTAGCTTTATTGTTACTCGCTTTATGATTCATGGATCAAGACAGGTTAACGAGAAATTATTTACAAGATATTTTTTCTCGGGCTTCAATAAACGTTGTAGTTGTAAGAACGTTGGTAAGTAAAGGCTTATTAACACAGTCGATAATATTAACAATAAAAAAAGATATATTTAACTTACATAAAAATACATAAGCCTTAAATAAATAGTAACTTAATCAAACACAATAGAACACAATAGAAACAAAACTATTCCGTGAAACAGCGCCAAAAGGCTTGATAACATGATATTCAGTGCGACTCTGGAAAGTTAAAACTGTAGGTAGTTGCTAAAATTGTAATTACGTGACGTCACAAACGAACAGAAAAAAGAAATAACATTAAAGAAGGTAAGCCTAAAATAATCTATACTAATACTCGTATTATAAACCGGAAGAGTTTGTTTGTTTGTTTGAACACGCTAATCTCTGGGACCACTGGTTCGAACTGAAAAAATATTTTTTGTGTTAAATAGGCGCTGTATAATATCACGCTGCGACTAATAGGAGCGAAGAAACATTGAAAAATGTGGAGAAGAAAAACGGGAAAAATAGATCACTGTTCTACGCGGATGGAGTAGCGAGCACAGCTAGTTAAAAAAAAATCAATGTTCGATAAAATTGGTTAGGAATGCGAAGTTTTCGTTGTTTTGTCTATTTATCGTTTCGTATGCTCTACCATAGGGAAGACAGGCGTATAATGTATGTATGTATGTATGAGGTCTGTGCCCGATGGTGATGAGTCTTGAACTCGAGCGAGTTGAACCCCACTTGAACTGTAACGGCGGGTTACCTGCGCGCGCGTAAAAATACTGACTCATCTTGAAGCGATACTCCTTGGAGATCTATGAAGAGATGATACAACGGGTACTTCGTTTTTTATATGATTTTGTGAATTAAGTTGTAATGTTCTTAAGCCAAATATACATTAGGGGCAAATGTACCGCGACACGTGTCGCGCGACATGTCGAGCGAAGTCCGGCGATGTCGCGCTACATCGCTCGACAAGCGCGCGACACGTGTCGCGGTACATTTGTCCTCTAATGTATCCGTGGCTATAAGCATTTGCGAATATCCAACATTTTATCAGGCTAATTTTAACACTTGAACTCTGTATTGTATTATGTAGCATTTACCGAGTTAAAAGCATTAATTTCGTATCATCCATTTTGACTTCAGCTTCGACAAACCTCTGCCTAACTCAACTAAAAAACAGGTAACCTTACTATTTTTTAACTTTTAGCGAATCTATCAAACTAATTTGGAGCATTTTTAAGAAAGAAAAGAAAGAAAAACCGGTTTATTGACACAAAGACGTATTATGCTTAAAAGAGTACAGTACGCATGTGCCAAAAGGTCCCCACTGAGCATAATGTCCCGAAATGTCTTGAGACACACTACGAGGCGCTGATGTTCAGTAAGGAGATTTTAAGAAGGTTGCATCATCTCTATGACCATCTCGCGTGCCAGTGCCCCCTGGCCCCAGTAATGGCCCGCTTCCGTCGAAGACAGCCGCCTCCCGCTTCCTCGAGAATCTACATACCTAAATGGATAATCTAGAACTGTTACCTACATCCTTCATTATGTTTACATACATACATACAATCACATGTACCCAAATGGCACACGAAACGTGACAGAAAAAACCATGATTATGACTATATCACGCTTCGCAGCCACTTTACTTAGTCGTACGACGAAACTGGACATCAAAAATGGAGAAGGAAATGAAGATGTATCCATTCTATCCCGAACCCACACAGACTACTTTAAGTACGATGAAAAGTCTGGGCGTGATTTTTATGTATGTAGGTACTAACTGTGACTGTGCCCACGACTTCATCCGCGTCGAATAGCGACTTTCCCCCGTTTTTTCCACATTTTCCAATGTTTCTTCGCTCCTATTGGTCGCAGCGTGATGCTATATAGCCTAAAGCTTTCCTCAATAAATGGTCATCCAACACAGAAATATTTTTCCCATTCTATCCAGTAGTTCCTGGCATTAGCGCGTTCAAACAAACTCTTCAGCTTTATAATATTGGTGTCTAGAGATGAAGGACATGAATGCTGTTATTGACTCTCTACCTCTATCCTTCTTATGCTATCTCTATTCTAACTATAAACAATGCACACTATACCCGGCGCCTGCGCACATACCCTTGATCCAATGACCTTTCCCGACGGCTGGGACGAATTATGAAAGCTATACTTGTCATGCCATGACAATGTTGGTGCTTAGAGACAATGGTACACAGTTCGACGGCGCCGGCTAACATTTTAAAGCAGGTTTTGTCATTTTCATGGCTAAACTGTGACACTATTGCATAGATCACCACGCCTGTATTCCTTAAATTCAAACCATTTAAACGTTGGTTGTACAAAGATATTTTACAAAAACGCCTATCTATACGAGTATACCAGGCCGCACTTCAACATAAACCGCCTGTAAGAGCACAGAAAATTTACAACCTACAACTATCTAATTAGCATTTGCCCGCGGCTTCGTCCGCGCTTAAATATTGAATTACAGGCTATTAAAAAAAACCCCTTTTAGCCCTTTTTAAGGCTTTTGACGAAGAATCTTAAATACTGCATTTCATTCAAATAACTTAAAAAGCGGCAAGAAGTTTCATAATATTAACCTAAACCAATGTATCCTTAGTAGCCTCTTACGACATCCACGGAAGAAATGTAGAGGTGTTATTCTAAGCCCTACACATGGTAATTGGTTACAAGTGCCAATAAAACAGCAATCCAAATTACACCTTCATACTGAAGTTTAGAGTTTAATTTATCAATGCGGAGGTGTCGATACGCCAAGAAGAATTTAGTTGAGAATATTGTGGTGTAGAGACGTGATATATTATGTGACAAGTGACGGAAATATGGCGACAATCTCTTTGATTTTGAGAGGTTAAAATTTATAGGACTCTATTTAATTTTGGGTTGGAATTTGACTTCGTTAGGAAATGTTTTGGTTATTTTTATAAGAGTTTAAAATACTTTATTTAGGTGTAAAGTGGTATCGCCTTTACTTACCGACTTACATGTAGAGAGCAGTTCTACAATTATCTGGAAAATCTAAGATTTTTATAAATAGTACTTTAAAAATTGGTTATTTTCTTAGTACTTTTACCTACCTGTGCGGTATCGGGACATAATGATACAATAACACTTCTCCATTTCTTTCGTGGATGCCGTAAGAAGTGAATAAGGAAATAGGTTATGTTAGGTACGCTTTAGGCGACAGGGATAAATCAAAATAGGTGTTAACCTATCTACAGTTATGTCTATCCTAAAAAAATTACACTTATTTCTATTTTCAAGCGTCGACATGCACGTTAATGTAGGGGTACTTACTATTTGTTAATACCTACTATTCGTTAAATATTCTGATGTTATTAGCCTTTTTCTATCGTATCTGTACTAAACTAATATTATAAAGCTGAAGAGTTTGTTTGTTTGAACGCGCTTATCTCAGGAACTACTGGTTCGAATTGTTTTTTATTTGTGCTGGATAGACCATTTATTGTGGAAGGCTTTAGGCTATATAACATCACGCTGTGACTAATAGGACTGAAGAAACATTGGAACATGTGGAAAAAAACGGGGGAAATTAGTCACTATTCCACGCGGACGGTGTCGCGGGCATGTATAAGTTTACGAGTAAAAATAATGTTAAAAAAGCTAGTGTTGCCAATTATAAAATTATAAATTGACCCGTCGAAGAATGCACGCAACAAAAACAATACTTCGCCGCGCCTGCGCCTGACTCACCGGCGGTTCTGCGCCTCTTGGATGTGCCGTAAATTAATAACATTCCAATGCAATCCAGAGGATGACGTGGATCAAAAACATAATAACCCTCCTTCCTTTGGCTAAGTTGAATTCCTTTAGTTTCTTTAAAAAACACACAGTACAGAGCAATTTTGACACAGTCATCTTGAATTCGCTTGACAGATTTGGTAAAAAGTCCCTCTTTCTTCCCGTGGGTGTCGTAAGAGTCGACTCTGGGAAAGGGTTAGTGTATTGTGGGCGATGGGCTAGCAACCTGTCACTGCAATATCACGTTTAACCATCTGGTTACCCTGAAATTGCTAAACGTGACACTGGATTTTTGAATTCATGTGCTCTGCCTACCCCTCTTGGGAAAACAGGCGTGAGAATATGTATGTATGTAAAAATCAGGGTTGATAAAAATCATGATTATTATAAAAAAATCATAATAATCCGATTAATTTGATTTAAATCGGATTTATTTGATTAAAATCAGATTTTTTTGATTTTTTTCATTTTCTTGTCTTTTTTATCAATTAAATAGCCAGTTCAGTTATATAATAAGACGAAAACAACGTATTTTAATTGAATTTATTACAATCAACAATTTTAAAAGTTTTAAAACAGTAGTTTCGAAAAATAAAATAACAAGTTCCTAAAGTCAAACTTACAGACTATAAAACGAACATATAAATCTATTCCTATTGAATTCGATATAACTATTATAACTTTTAACATTATCGAATTTATTATTCTTTTTAACTATTTATTTTTTAGAATTACAACATTTTAAAATGAATACCTTTGATGATTTAAATCAATGATTTTTTTGAAAAAATCCCTTGATTAAAATCACGATTTAAATCACTGATTTAAATCACTGATTTAAATCAAGTGATTTAAATCATATCAACCCTGGTAAAAATAATCTCATTGAGCACAGTAGGTACACAGCGATTTTCGAACATCTTGAATTCGCTTGACAGATTTGGCATACCTTTTTTTTTTTTTGGTATACCTACCATGAGTCTGCATAACATTGAATTGGCATAATATAAAAATAACGTTCGTTGTGCCCATTTTTATGCCAAATCATCATTATGGTAGTTGACATTATGCCCATTAAAACGCGAATTGATATTGTTTTTTTACATACATGCGTGATTCCTATGTTCAGAAATGGGATAGGCAGAGCACACGAAACGTTGCATAGAGAAAACCAAGACTATTTCACGTTACGTGGCCATCTAGCATATTTTTAGGTTTTTAGTTGGCAGGTTGCTAGCCTGTCGCCTAAAAACATACCTCTTAATATCCTTAGTCGCCTCTTACAACACCCACGGAAGAAACAAAGAGGTGCTATTCATAAGTAGGGATGATGTACGTCAATACATTTGCGAAGAGAGTGGAGATCCTTGAACTCCTAAAGTTTTCGATCATAATATACAGTACTAGCTTTTGCCCGCGGCTACGCTCGCGTTAAATTCGGGGTAACATAAAAGAGATCTCGGAATTATATTTAATAAAAAGAAATTGTTTGTCACTAATAGCCCGCATGCCAATTTATAGCTTTTTATGTTGAAAATTGCAAAATGCTCCATACAAACTTCCACTCCCCATTTTAGGGAAGTGAGGGGTTATGAAGAGATAAAAGTAGCCTACGTCACTCTCCACGTCCTAAACTATCACTGCCTAAAAAAATCACGTCAATTCGTCGCTCCGTTTAGCCGTGAAAGACGGACAAACAAACACACTTTCACATTTATAATATTAGTATGGAAGTATGGATGTTTTGCTCTTAACCGAAATCGTATTACTGTTATGAAACCAGGAATCGAGCGCTAAAAATAGAGATAACGGCGTATGCGCATATTGACGCCTTAGTGTAATATTAGGGTTGTCAATTTATATTTATTATCAGGGCAAGTCGGTCGAGGGCGCCCTGGAAGAACGTATATATCGACCGGAGCTTCTAGTGTGTTCATTTCGATGGTGCAGTCGTTAACGAATACGTTTGCGAATTGTCCCAAAATTGTATGGAAAGCGAGACAGCGCCGCCAGCGGAACGTTTGCACAACTACCACGGTCGACAAGTCTCCATACATTCCGCGACAACTCGCAAACGAATTCGTTAAAACGACTGCACCATCGAAATTAACACACTAGAGGCTCTGTATACATACATATTTCATGCCTGTATTCCCAAGAGTGGTAGGCAGAGCACGTGAATTCAAAAATCCAGTGCCACGTTTAGCAATTTCAGGGTAACCACATGGTTAAACGTGATATTGTAGACAGGTTGCGAGCCCATCGCCCACAATACACTAACCCTTTCCCAGAGTCGACTCTTATGACACCCACGGGAAGAAAGGGGGAGGTGCTATTCTTACCCGGCACCACACGGCTTAGCACGGAAACAGCCGAAACAGGCTCTAGTCGCGTCTCGCGCGGGATTGTCTACCCGTCATTTTCTGGCGTCTCTAATTAGACAGTGACAGATATAGTCTGTCTCGCGCGTATCTCTACTCGCGCCTTGCTGTGCTAAAACGGCAGTTCGGCGATGTTCTAAAGAGAGGCCAAATTATGAGTACCCGAAATCGTCGAGCGCGTATGACGAGAGTGAAGAATGTGAGTGAAGCGAGAGAAGTGTGCTAGAATAGAAAGAAGCCAATGGATCTCTGTTGTCTCTGCTCTGCCTACCCCGCAGGGAATGGGGCGTGACGATGTGTAATTTTTATTTTTACTTGGACAAGTCTAAGGTCTCTTTGCGTTCTATTACAGTTAACATGCGATGGCTGCGAAATATTAATTTATATAGTTTGAGTACCAAGACCAAGGAGAGAGAAGCTGCTTTTTATTCCAGGAAAATGCGTCGCTCCCGCTGTAGCCATAAATGGATGGCACGCAGATGGGGTAACGAGCAACAGCTAGTAATTACATACATAGGTACATATACGTAATTCATGCCTGTATTCCCAAGTGGGGTAGGCAGGGCACACGAAACGGTACATAGAAAAAACCATGACCACATTTCGCGGCCATTTCTAGGTTACTTTTTAGGTTTTAAGATGACAGGTATAATAGTGACAAGATGCTAGCCTGTCGCCTAAAATATACCTTAACCTATTTCCTTAGTCGCCTCTTACGACATCCACGGACGAAATGGAGAGGTGTTATTCTAAACCCGACACCACACAGTTAATTTAAATTATAAACACAAAATAATTGAAGTTGTGAACCCTGAGCTTTCCGGGATCAAAGGCGTGTTTCGGTTCCGTATTTAGCAGCACTAGAACAGCTTCCCGCGTGTTTCCCTTTGACTCGAACGTTCCTATAGTAAATCAAGCTACAGGTCGACCAAAGAGAGCAGTAATTAGAAAGACACCTTCTTTACAGAAGGTATTTTTTGAGACGTACCTACTTTATTGGGCTCAGGATGACTTCGGCCACAGTTTCATTTCGTCACCTTCTTAAGTCGTCCACAGTGCCATGTCGTCAGCCTACAATTC
>BHDV01065367.1:341582-364568 GCA_005406045.1 Adoxophyes honmai
TAATATTTGGCATATTAGTCAAAAATACCCTAATGAACGTGTAGTATTCGTCTATGTCCATAGGCTAGGGACACGTTGTATATTTAAGTTTATATGTAAAAGTAAAAGATTAAATATTTCTAGAAACCATTTAAAATACAAAACATAGCATAAGTTCACAAAATTCGCTGACCACAGACAATTTTCCATCGTTAGTTTCCAATCGAGCGGTCATCGCTTAATCTGTGCAGCTGTTTCCCGCGCCGCGGCGGCGCCTGCGCGGTGGCGCCGCGCGCCATCTTGAAAAATAGGTTGCCCACGCCAACAGGGAATATGGGATATTTTCTATTTGCTTCCGTATGGTTGCTAGGCAACGAACGATAAGGAATTCAATTACGCATTATTTCTACGTCTCTGTATTTCGGGAAAGCGAACTACCATGACCTAACTCTTAATAGCGATGAATATAAGTTGGGATACGCACATGTAAAGTAAGGCAATTATTGGTATCAATACTGTGAAATATTGTCCGTGTGGTAACGGGCTTAGAATAACACAATAACAATATAATGGATGTCGTAAGAGGCGACTAAGAGTATAAGTTAAGGCATACTTTCAGCGACAGATTTAAAACTTTCATTTTGTCACGGTTTAACTCGACATGTTTCCGGCTAATTCGGAGCCCTTCAACTAGAAGCCGCTGCAGCTACTGCCACCGCACTGCGCGCCACCGTTCTATTTGCGCGACTGCTCATGGTCAACGAAACTACCGGCGCGCGACGACCTTCATTACTATCATCACTCACATTATTGTAAAACGTAGGGTAGCACACAACACTAACAACACCGTAGCGATTGGCACCAACCGCCGCGACTCCTAGATGAAAATCTACGAATTAGTCCGAAGTATGTGGAACTAAACTCTATTTTGAAACGTGAGTTATCCGTATTTTTCAAGAAAATAAAGCTTATAAAAATATCCCTGAGGGTGTCGGGATAGAATAACACCACTCCACTTCTTCTGTGGATGTCGTAAGAGGCGACTAAGGAAAATAGGTTTTGGTATGCTTTAGGCGACCTGTCACTATTATACCTATTCCACCTGTTATCAAGTCTAAAATTATGCTAGAAGTGGCTGCGAAGCGTGAAATAGTCAAGATCATGGTTTTGTCTATATCACGTTTCATATGTTCTGCCTACCTCGTTTGGGAACATAGGCGTGATTATATGTATATGTATGTATGTAAAAAATCCGCCATTTTCCTTGCCGCGTGGTAACCACACAGGTCCTTACTGTCGAGGCATTAGGTTTCTTTCTAAAATTTATTTCTAGTCGCCTATCGGCTGGTTGTGGAGATAGCTGAATTAAGTTGTGTAGCTAGTACTTTGTCTGTTTAACTATGTTCCCGTCGAGTTCGGCGTTTGTAGTGTTAATCGCATGATCGTGCAAAAAGGTTGTTTAACAATTGAACAAAAGTTTTCGGTAAAGGTTTGTAAGTATAAGTAAGTTGTCACACCTGTTTCCAAATAAAGTAGATTAGGCAGAGCATGCGTAATAACAAAATGCGTGACACAGGCAAAACTTTTCATAGCCACTTCTAGTACAAATTTAGGTATAAATAATATTATAAGTCAGAAAGTGAGTTTGTTTGTTTGTTTGTTTGTTCCGCTTTCACGCCGTAACTACTGAACCGATTGCTTTGAAATTTTGCAGACGTAAAGATAAAAGTCCGGATTAAATAATAGGCTACTTTTATCCCGGAATAATTGATGTTCCCGAGGGAAAACAAAAATATAGTTTACTTGATAGATCGATATCGATCGATGATAGATCGATATCGATCGATGACCGATCGATAGATGATAGATCGATAGCGCTGTGTGTCGTTTGAAACGAGAAGTTTTCTTATAGTTGTGCTTTATACCGAACTGGCGTAAAATCACCAAGGTGGTAAATTCGTGTCTGAGTGATTTAAATCATTGAATTTATTTATTTTAATTAAAATAAAGCTCCATATATTATTCAAATCAACTTATTTAATCGGCACATCAAAACGTTTTCTCTTAATTTATTGATTAAATATGTTTTTTTTCACAAAATACCCCCTCAAAATCATTCCGGGAACGTGTCCGAAGTCGTCATCCGCTGACAACAACAGCTAAAATACATATTAAAAAATTTATTTAATGTTTTAAAGAGTACTTTTTAACTTAGTTTATATTATAATTAAACGATATTTAGAAGCCTCTTCAGTGCAACAATATTATTTTTTCCGAAAATTTAACTTGAAGTTTGTCTGACAGTTTGTGCGTCATTCCGGGAACGCACACATTTTTTTTAAATATCAACTTTCAGCGAAATGCAACAAATGGCACTTCTGGGTAATTATATAGAGCACTCAAATGCAAATGGATGCCTGAGGTGTTTTTTATTAAAATGTGAAAACTTTAAGAAGTAAGCACAGTTTTGTTTGAAATTTTAGCACCGTACATCAATTCAGCGTCATTCCGGGAACGCTAATAATTGTAAGAAATAAAAAAGTAAATGGCTTTTAATACACTACTTCTTAAAGATTATTGTGGCCTTTTTCTATATTAACCTCAAAAAATCCTGTTTTTGTGACAATTGTTTATTTTTTACGTATTTTTATAAAGAATCGTCATTCCGGGAACGGTCATTCCGGGAACGGTCCCGTATATATAACGTGCGTTCCCGGAATGACGATTGCGTTCCCGGAATGACGTTTGTTCCATTCATTATAGTTTTATGTATGTAAATGCATTATTTTTAAATATTCATTTTTAAATTTTAAGGACATATCTTAGTAACATATCTACTGTATTAAACAAATCATTTTCCGTATTTATTACTTAGAAATTATAACTTTTTAAAGCGTTCCCAAAATGACGATATTTCATGAACCGTTTTTCCTAAATATAATTTAATTAATGTAATTATTAATTTCCAGCTCTGCCCGTTCAGATATTAATTAAAGATAAGTTAATCAATGATTAGGACTGGTTTGCAGAGTAAAAATAAAAAAAAATTTTTTGTTAAATTTGAAACATGAAATTTACCACCTTGGTGATTTTGTGCCAACTATAACCGAGTTCCACGCGGGCAAAGCCGCGGGCGGAAAGCTAGTTTAGGTATAAAAACAGATGAATGAGGTACAATAGTGACAGGTTGCTAGCCTGTCACCTAAAACATACATACACAAACATAACCTGAACCTGTTTATGTAGCCGTATCTCTTACATATGACATCCACGGGTTTTTATACAAATAAATTGGTAGAATTAGCCGCGATTCTAATACATTTTGTAGACGTCTTAAAATCATCCGTGGTAACAGTTCTAATGCATTATTTTTACTTTTATTTCAGTTACATCAAAGTTAACGGGTAATTTGATATATTTTATTGATCTTTTACGGTTACGACAGTTCTCAATCAAATAGAAAATTCAAGGGAAAGTCGTATTGGTGTAACAGAAAATGGTAGTTAGTAGAGTAATCGGTAAAAATTGCCCCGTTAGCGCTCATTACGGTTTTCTTCCGACACTTCCGACAATTTTCTACTTTCTTATCGATTAGGTAGCATCACTACTTGGTAATAGATTATGGCTACTGCACATTATACATTTTAACGCATTTAGAGAACAGATTGCATTTAACAAGTTCCAAGCGTCAGGTATATCACCTCTCCATTTCTTCCGTGGATGTCGTAAGAGGCGACCGAGGGAAAATAAGTTGATTTTATACCTCTTTTTGTTCAACAAAAAACATAAAATTATGCTAGAAGTGGCTGCGAAGCGTGAAATAGTCATAATCTTGGTTTTGACTGTCACATTTCGTGTGCTCTATCTACACCATTGAGGATAGAACCTATAGAGTACTAATATCATCTTGGTTGTTCGGAAATTATTCCGCAAAACAATTGAAGTGATCGCTGTGCTCTTATTGGCCGGTCCAAGATCGCGCGTAACGCTATTGCCTTTTTCTCTACGGTTATTGGCTTTGTACAGTGACGGTGACGTTTAGTATGTTGAAATCAACAAACTATTTGCGGACCGGGGTTGCGAACATTGTTTCTCTATAGGTTCTATCCTCTATGATCTACACCAATTGGAAGCATAAGCGTAATTGTGTGTATGTATGTATGTTAAAAGCATCAAGAGATTCATTGGTACGGAACCCGTCGTCTGCGAGTCCGACTCGCTCTTGTCCAATTTTGTGTTTTAGCTTAACCTCGATGACAAACAAACTTTCCTCGTTAACATGAGACTTTATTGTTGTTACGAAATAATTACGAGTCAAAATGGTCGTCGAAAATAATAACCGTTTGCATATTTACATCTCTTGATTTTGTGTCACGGATATAGTTTCAAAGACTTATAAATTGTGTTTTTTTTTTTAATTTTCGAGTAACGGTACGATGTGGAATTGACACACTTATGAATGACGAAAAAAATTACGTTGCGCTGTTGATAAAATCAAAATTACTTAGTACCTACCAACCTAGATACGTTAAAAAAAAGTTTTTGTATTGCATTGTGTAACAAGGTGCATAGACAAAACCGAGACTATATTACGTTTCATACCCACTTATAGCATTCTTTAGATTATATTATACATAGTTATTATGCACTTTTCGTTTAAAATTTCAGTGAAGTTTGCTCATAATGAGCCCGCAACGTCAAACCATCTCGACTTAGGACGTGAGTTATCCGTACATTTCCGTAATAATTGTCAACATAACATTTAAAACCAACTCATTTTCCAACTTTTTTTTTTCAATGTTTCACGGGGAAGGATTAGTAGCATCATATCTAATAGACATCCTAACGTAAATCTATTAAAATTAGTTTAACCTTTGGTAGGTTTAGTAGTGCTAGTTAGTTATTAATTAGTATGAAGACTACAACCATTTAAAAACTATTCGTAAAATCAAAGCGTCGTATTTTGTATTTAAACCATTAAATTTAATCTGAATGGGACCAATCGTAACGTCATTTAGTGCGATTAAATAAACTTCCTTATTATGAGAAATAAAAACACTTTAAAGGCTTTAACATCTGTACAAGGTCTGTTAAAACTTAAAGAGTTGTTTTACAATCATGTACTCTAGATAATTGAAAACCTGTTTATATTTTTAAGACGTCTAACTATAAAGAGGAATTTCGTGACAAAATTATGATCACCATTTCTTTAAATAACGACATTATACCTATCTATGTATTTACTACAGAATTGATGCATGCCGAAATAGCAAAGAATTTATGCCAAATGTGACAGTAATTCATACACCATTGCTTGGCAGAATTATGGTAACGACATAGAAAGCTCTGTGCAAGTCCACTGTCACCTCTTGTACAAGATTATCAATTGTGTACCCGTTTTGTTTATAAAAAAAAATAAGTACGAATGTTGGAAAAATGAGGAAGACTTTATCTAACAATGAGACACTTTAAAAGGAAAAAAACTACTCGATTCACTTTTCAGAAGTTAGAGTGGACATTAACAAAACACACCCTGGCAACATTTATCTGATGACCGATTGGTGATGTGCTATCGACCATTTCGTTATCGGTTCATCTCCCGCTCTTTCCCGCCTTACTGACGCAACGTTTCGCGCCATTTTCAAAGACAGAAACATTTTGACATATTGATTTTTTAAAGGTTAGTTTGTTTTATATTATTATGCAATTTTAAATAGAAGATGACCGGATAAAGAAGCGACTGATTAATCTATTGATCAATACACTTGTTTCAAAACAATGTTTCAAATTGTTATGTAAAGTTAAAGATGTTGCATTCACATTTACAAATTGCATGTCGTTAGAAGTGAAGTGAATTTTCGTTATACCCTCCAGCAATACGCATTGTATTGTGATTGCGCATATCTTTCAATGATCTTAAGAGTAAGTGAAAATCACCAATCGTGAACACTAAATCACAGCGCGTAACTTACAATAAGTAAATGTTACGCAGCGATTGAAGTGGCTGGTACTTAACATGTCAAAATTAAAAAAAAAAACATGAATGGTCTCCGTCCAACAAACGACAACTAAAGCCAATAAATACTTTATTAATAATAATAAATATTGAATACGTGATTTTTTTCCATGATGATGTTGTCCTTAGCTTCTATGAAGTAGGTAATCATCTCAAGTCATTAATTAAATTAGTTCCAAGAAAATTATGTGTCTACTACAAAAGAAAACTGCGCATTTAAACAACAGCTTTTTAATGTGCCTCTTAAGTAGGAATGACATTTTTTCATGCTGGCAGTAATTTTATAAATTTGTACATTGAATTTGATTACCACCAGTAAATAAGAAACAATTTTTCTCAGGTCTTCTTTGAACTTATTGCATTTAGAAAGGATCTCGTATCAGCAAAGAGATGCATGCTCTCGTGCTAACCTTTTTGGATCATAGTAAGTTTTCGTGTCTAAATTATAAGTCAGCACAATAGACAATCGTGTTCAGTGCTATACTCTCGTTAAGTTAAGTAATATCGTTTATATTCAGCTCGTTGTGACTCACGATATTCATGTAGGATGCGAGATTTACACAACTGAGAATATTAACATCATTTTGAACTGAAACTTAACGAGTTAGAGTTTAAAATAAAAGGCCTAGGTTTTATCGCATGTAGAGATTGCAGTTCTGAGATTTCGATGTCATTGTACGATAAGTCAGGTTGCATGGGCTTGGGTCCTTTGACTGTTATTGTGTTAGTCTTTTTTTATTCGAAACTCGAATAAAAAGACAATGGAAAGTGTTTCAAAGTTTCTATCGCTATTTCGCTTTATTGGGAATATATGGAAAAAATATTGTTATTTACAATGGTTTTGTTGCCATAGAATAAGTATTTCGACAATATTTCTTGACTGACAAAAGAAAACGCTGGTATAAAAGCTTAGGTAGATACATACTTGACTAAATGCTGTTTTAGTTACAATAACAAGGCCCGAACACAAAATTATTCTCGTCCTGTTGTTCCAAATAGACAATAGGTATTATTGTCTTTTTCAAGGAAATTTGTCACAATGGCTCTGTGTCGTAAATATTAAACGGTATTCTACGATTTAAAGCAAAGGTCAACAGTGAGGGAAATAAGCAGCGAGCAGACAAGCATTAAATTTCCTTAACTTGACATTGTATTGTATGCTAGGTGCCGTCTTGATTTAAGCTATGTTGTCTATTTACAAGTAACATTTTTTTAGATCATCAAGCGTAACAGCAAATTTTTTTTCTCTACAAGACCGGACGCACTCATCCTTTTCATTCGCAAAATCACAAAAATTACAATAAGTGAATGGATAACAAGTTTTTACACCCAACCGTAATCGTATTCAATTATTATTTTTTCAATTCTTTCCTGAGGAAAAGGCAAAGGCCAAAAGCCATACAGCCAAGTCTTGTCAATCGTATTCAAGCACCTTACGTCAAAAATCTGACAGACACAATGATGCCCTCTAATGAAAAAAAAACTTATTATTAATTGCGACTGGCAACACTACCCAGGAAGCGGCTCTTCCTTATGGCAGCACATTGTCTGTCGTTGCGTCACAATCACAAGCCTGGGAGACGTGCGCCGCTGGGTGGCCCGCCAATTTTGTAATGTTTGATTGAGTTACGTGCAACACTGATAATCTTAGTACTAAGGTTTTGCATTTATCAACGAAATGTCATTGTTGATGAATATCGTGACAGGTTGTGGTTGAAGAGTTGAGTAACACATATTATCGGTTGGTAGTTTCAAACCACAAAAAGTACGATCTTCCTCCTCCTTCCTTCCCCTTGTTTCCGACACTGTCACGGCCTGGCCACGACCACGCGCGGCGAGCGGCAGCGGCAGCGGCGGGCGGTGAGCGGCAAAAACAATCGCATATACAGGCCATGCCACGAGGTTGCCGCTCGCGCGACTAGCGACGCGAATTGCGCCGGGCGGCGCGCGGCGGCGACGAGCGGCCAGCGGCGCGACCGAAACAAAGACACGGGCTGAATGGAGGATGCCACGAATTCAGAGCGACGCGACGAGCGTTACGAGCGGCACGTTTCGGGCGATGCGGCAGAGAATAAAATTTTTTAGACGATTCGCGCGCGAATAATGTACACCGAATTATAATGTTATGTAAATACTTCTTCAGAGTTAACTTTTGACTTTTACTAATTTATAATAATCTTACGTAAGGTTATTATCAAGTTAGATCTTACATTTTGTTGGTATTTAAGTAATTAAATAGACAGATGTGTGCTTTCAGGATATTGCTAAATTGAAGTCTGTTTTTTTGTTTCAAATCATTGCAATTATTGTTTTAACAAATTCAAATGTTGGAGTATACCTACTATACCATACTCCTGCCTATACATATATACGTCCCACTGCAGGGCACAGGCCTCCTCTCAATATGAGAGGGCTTGGGCTATAGTTCCCACGCGGGCACAGCGCGGATTGGGTTGGAGTAGGTATACTTACCTACATACAATACTCAACCCGGTATGCTCGTAAAACTATTCGGGGTGTTTTCTGTACACCTATTATTGATACAAAGTAAAGAATTCCCAATATGTTCGATGACGTTTATTTAAGTCCTGCACTCTATTCCTTAAAAATAAAATGTCCTGTCTGAAATATGCGCTACTTCCAAGACATTTCATAGCAATATTTGATAACGCTATTTTAAGAGGCAATATGCCGGGGGAGCGAATTGAAAAATAGGTATTTGCTAAATCTATTGCTGTCGCGCCGCGCCTACACAACCGCATTACGATGTGTGAGTGAAACTCTATGTTTACGTGCACGTTGTCCCGCGCGCCCCGCGCGGCAACAGCTAAGCGCGAAACACGGCGGCTCAGACACTATTTTTATATTTATTTTAGGCGTACCATTCCCAGCAAACCAATTACGTTGCAGAAAGTTTATCAGAATTTCAACTTCTAATGTCAGCCTTCGATAGCTCAGTTGGTTTAGCGGTGTCTCTAAACTTAATAGGTCGCAGGTTCAAATCCGGTTCGAAAGAGTTCTTTTTGTATTTTATTTTTATTTTTTCACCTATTTTTTACACCCCAAATTAGTTGTTAGACCTAATCATCTAATACCCTAATAATTATTTGCACTAATTTTCAAAGTGCGACACCAACGGAAAACAAACTGCTGATAGAAAATTAGGTTAGGCTATCTAGCAAATCTTAGAACTGCAAACTACTGCCATAAAAGTTTAGTAAGTTAGGTTAGAACTGGGACCCCCACAGAAAACAAACTCGGTTAGGTTTCATTTGTGACCACGAGTAGTGGACCGAGAGAGAATACATTCCACAAACTTATATCGAAATAGATACCGCGAGTTCCTGTATTTGTATGAGAACCAAGCGTCCCACCTTTTTTCTATCTACTTTGACATATAACCTGGTCAAGATAGACAATACAAATACAGAAAATTCCGACAAAGCCAAATCTCCGTAGAAAACTTAGTTTTACCATAAAGAGTAAAGTGTCAAAAGTCCCCATTGATCCCATGTGAGCATATGAGTGATCGGTTCGAACTGTGGCCTCTCAAGCAGAGGGTCGTGGGTTCAAACCCCGGGCTCGCACCTCTGAATTTTTCGGAATTTATGTGCGATATCGCATTTGATATTTATCACGAGCTTTTCGGTGAAGGAAAACATCGTGAGGAAACCTACACACAGCGACGAAGTAATTCAACGTTGTGTGTGAAGTTCCCAATCCGCACTGGGCCCGCGTGGGAGCTAAGCGAGTTATTCGGGTTCAAATGTCAAAATTTTTGGTTTTTTGGATTTTTCTCGAAAACGGTAAGTTTTATCAAAAAGTACCTCAAAGCCAAGTTGTAGATCTCAAAATATTCTATAAAACGTTTTTTACAAGTTTTTCTCTAAAACCCACCATTTGCCAGATATTGTGCTCATAAGAATCACTTACGAAGTAGTGTATTTGGCGCATTTTTTTCAACGTAGTTTCTTCGGTAAGCCTATTCCACTAAACTTTATAACGTTATTTCCAGGAAAATTACTAATTTAATAGTATAAGACTATTGATATTGGGTATGGGGTTAAACTGTCGTTCTATAATCGATAGAAATATTGAACAGCAGATGCCAATAATGACTATCCCGTCTTCCTCCAACATAGGCATCTGGTATTTAACATTTCTATCGAGTATAGAACGTCAGTTAGACCCCATAACCAATATCAACCATCTTCATACTATTAAATTAGTAATTTTCCTGAAAATAACGCCATAAATGTTAGTGGAATAAGCCTACCGGGAAACCACGTTAAGAAAAACGCGCCGAGTGCACTACCTCGTATAGTATGTGATGTTGACCGTGATTTTTATGAGCGCAATATCTGGCAAACGGTGGGTTTTAGAGAAAAACTAGTAAGAACCGTTTTATAGCATATTTTGAGATCTACAACTTGGCTTTGAGTTACTTTTTGATAAAACTCACCGTTTTCGAGAAAAACCCAAAAAACCAAAAATTTTGACATTTGAACCCGAATAACTCGCTTAGCTCACATGGGATAAATGGGGACTTTTGACACTTTATTCTTTATGGTAAAACTGAGGTTTCTACGGAGATTTGGCTTTGTCGGAATTTTATGTATTTGTCACTGTTTTTTAATGTCTATCTTGACCAGGTTAATAAGTCTGTGGTATATCCAGACTAGTATTTGGTAATTCCGACTCCAATTGTTTTGTTTTTCTTTAGGGCCAGTGAAATTAGGGCTAAGTTTTTTCGGGCTAATGGTGGGGAACCATTGTGATATTATGATTATTGGTTTGTATTGGAAAAGTTTAAAAACAAACTAACAAGTTCTATAACTACTAACAACTTTAAAATACAATGATCTGCTTATACATCCATTAAAGTAAACTTCGCGCAAACATTTCATCGTGACGACTGTGAAATATCGATATCCACGAACAGCACTACAGTATCGATAATATTATCGACCACGTGTCACTTCACTACGTGCATACACATCCCACCTCCCCAACCTCAACACCCCCGCAGAGTGCGATAGGGACAACTGCAGCTTGGACCGAAAATACCTATGAAAATTGCACAAAAACAACGCTCCGTAGTCCCCTGATTTCTTCTCCAAAAGTTAACCGATTTTAGTTTTTTTTTCACTAAAAGATAAAGAAATAGTATAGCTGTGTTCCTATGTTCTTCTATTTTGATATTATTGCGTCAAAATTGTTTTGTGGACGTTTGAATACAACGGTAAAAAATAACCAATTTTTCATGTTTTTGAAGGTTAATATCTCTCTTAATAATTAAATAAATAAAAAAATCAAAACATAGGAACATGCTAATATATCATTAGATTGTTGATGTAAAAAATCATTGTTCTACGGGTAATATCCAGCGAGGAATCAGGGGACTACGTTTCCATACAAAATATGACCGCTCCATTTCCTCTTAAATACGTCCCCTGCGCGCGAAATCGCTATCGCGCCTGCGAAGTCCGTGGCATGCGCGCCGCTCCGCTCTGCCTCGTCGCGTCGCCCGTCGCACCGCTCGTCGCATCGCTCAAAGTCGTGGCCAGGCCGTCATTCATTTAGTCGTCAGAAAAATACATACATCATCACATCACATAATACATAAATAATACATATTCTCACGCCTGTATTCCCAAAAGGGGTAGGCAGAGCACATGAATAGGGTTTTTGAACATTTTTGAAATATATTTTTAATAAATTCTTCATTATGTAATAAACACGATAAATTAGTATTTCCGGATTCTTGTCTGTATTAACAAAGAAAATAAATATTAAAGTTCAAATTCTCAAACTCACGCCAAAAACGGTGTTTGACGTCAAATGCAAGTAAACAAAGGCACCACACAAAGAAGCTGTCAAAATTGTCATGTCAAATTATCAATGTCCACTTTGACCACAGATACCTTTCATGGTATGTGACGTCATCAATCAATCGCAAGCGTTTCAGTCACAGATACATTATTAACGAATATTAGAAATTAATAGAACAAAATACTCTAAAAATTCATAATATTTTGAACAAAAGAAAGTGAAATATGTTTAATTTTCCTATAATCTGTTAGGATGGCCACAAATTATAGTTTATTTTTACTGTTGTCAAAGACCCTATTCAAAAATCCAGTGCCACGTTTAACAATTTCAGGGTAACCAGATAGTTAAACGTGAGATTGTAGTGACAGGTTGCTAGCCCATTGCCCACAATACACTACTAACCCTTTCCCTGAGTCGCCTCTTATGACACCCACGGGAAGAAAGGGGGAGGTGCTATTCTAACCCGACACCACACACACCGACATCACATATAATCACGCCTTTATTCCCAAATGGGGTAGGCAGAGTACACGAAATGTTGCACAGACCAATCCATGACTATTTCACGTCTCGTGGCCACTTCCAGCTTATTTTTTTAGGTTTAGAGTTCATAGGTATGTATAACAGTGACAGGTTGCTAGCCTGTCGCCTAAAATATACCTTAACCTATTTCCTTAGTCGCCTCTTACGACATCTGCGGAAGAAATGGAGAGGTGTTACTCTTAAACACCACACGGAAAAAGTTGCCATATTTCGCAATCAAACTGTTACTTTTGACAATTTACGAAGACGATCTATCATCACTCACAAAACGGCTGGATTAATCTGTTTTAAACACGGAATATAACTTAATTAAAACAAACAAGAGAATCGCAAACATTTGTGGTTCGATCATCGTGACACGTAATCATTGTGCTAGGTAACACAGATGAATACTGGCGCAAAAACAACAGTTTTAAAACCGCAAAAAACTTCCATGCTATTGTTGTCTATGAAATATCCGAAGTTTTTTCCAACATTGTTGCAATACATGAATATGTTTAGTAAGGCTTGCAAGACCGGCTGAATGTAGGTACGCTCAAAATAACAAATTATCGATGATCAAAAAATACTGCCTCTGTGGTGTTGGGCTTAGAATAACACCCCTCCATTTTTGCCGTGGATGTCGTAGGGGATGACTAAGGAAAATAGGTTAAGGTAAACCTTAGCGACAGGCAATCAACCTCTCACATTTATACCTGCCAACTTGGAACCTAAAAAATATGTTAGAAGTGGCCGCGAAGCGTGAAATAGTCATGGTTTTGTCTATGTAGAGTTACGTGTCCTCTGCCTACCCTAATTGGGAATACAGGTGTGACACGTTGAAAAAAACTTCTGAATTAAATTATTAAAAAACAGCCCAAACAATTTCGGAAAAAAGTGGCTGTGACGCTGTGACAGACAAGACGAATCTATAAGCGTTCCTTTTTAGTTATTGGACTACGGAACCCTAAAAACAATAATTAAAATCGTCCAAACCGCAGCTACAGTGAGTCGTGTGTAGTCTTCCGCCATGACACAACACATGAACTTTGGCGCCAACTGACTTCCTGTACCGCATCTGTTTACCAAGTTACTACTTGTATCACTGTATTTGCCGTCTCGAGTTCTCATGACCAATGTTTGACTTGACAGAGCTCCGGATATTTACCAACACAGGCACAGCAACACACGCGGAATAGGCTACCTGTCACTTTCTGACGTCTCTAGTCAGACAGTGACAGGTATAGTATGGGTATAGTCTATCTCGCGCGCAACTCTACTCGCGCTGCGTGCTAAGCCGGCAGTTGTTTGACTTTTGCCGCGTAACACATACATAATATCACGCCTGTGTTCCCAGGCGTAGGGTAGGTAGAGCATTTATAAAGTTACACAGTTAAAAACATGATTAAATAATCTCTTGTGGCCACTTTCAGCTTGATCAAAAATCATGGTGGTTCCAAGTCAGTTGAAAGAGGTATAATAGTGACAATGTTGCTAGCCTGTCGCCGCATACCTACACCTATTTTAGTCTCCTCTTGAGATATCCACGGAAAAAATGAAGAGATATCATTCTAAATCGGACACCGTACGAGTTTAAGACTGATATAAACCGCCACAGGGGTAGGCAGAGGCTACTTTGTTCTACTTGCTACAATCGTGACATACTCGTACGTCTTTCGCTTCTTCCACATTCATCAATCTCTTCATAGTTTCTAACGTCATAGCAACAAGGTGCTAAATTGACTCTAGTTCGCACTAGGTATTCAGTGGAATAGTTTTAAGTGGTTGCTAGACTGAAAATGGTGTTGGATACAGTTAGAAACGGGATATGAGTAGAATTGACATAAATATGCTAGAAGTGGCCATGAAACGTGAAATATTTATGGTTTTTTTCTACGTGACGTTTTATATGCTCTACCTACCCCATTAGGAATACTAGAGTGATATATGTATGTATGTGTAATTGATGTAAATGTGAACATAACACAAACATGTTGACAGGAAAAAAACACAAGGACCTAATAGTAAACAGTATTTTTTTATGTTCAAACGATTTCCGTAACCTACCAATGTAAGATCATACTTATGTAGATATACCTACTTACATTTATACGCTTACATACATACATAAAATCACGCTTGTATTCCCAAACAGGGTAGGCAGAGGACACAAAACGCTACATAGACAAACAATGACTATTTCACGTTTTGTGGCCACTTCTAGCATAATATTTTATACGCTTAGGTGTGGCTTATAGGTACGAGTTAAAGTGACGAATAAAGTAAACAAACACCTACCACACTTACAGCTTACGGTTTCGTGACTAGATTGGAATCAAAACACGACAAACAACAGTATACTAGGTGACTTAAGTCATACATATATATACAATTAGGTCACCGTGTCAGAACTGAATAAAATAAAGGACATAAACGAACCGGTGATATAACCGTTCGTTACTTAAAAATCTTCCTACCATGATTCATACGAAAACAAGCATAATTACTTACTCACCGTAAGTCAAAAGTACTCAAGAATAAGTAACTTCGGAAACACTCAATCCCACTTGAAACCAGCTTCGTAAACACACGTTGCACACTTGTCACTGTTTCCCACTGAATGCACTGGCCACATTTGGAATTAAAAAGAAAAACAAAACAAATATTTTTTGAACAAGGAACGCTAGAGATGCGACACGGCCGTCAGTCCAAACACAACTGACTCGATGAATCACGAACAAAATACTACCAATTAACCAAACATGCCTATTTGCGGTCGACGAATTATATTTGCACGCGATTCTAAACTTAGGCCCGTTGTAATAGGAAAAAGAGGGCACGCGCCGAGCGGTTGCGTAAAATGGACGATTGTATGACGCGATTTGTGAATGAATTATAAGTTAAAGGAATTCATGGTTAACCGCTTATAGGTAAACGTGTTCGGAAAACCGTTAGGATACGTTAAATAATAACTAAATATTTCGCTGCAACGTTTTAAAGGGTTTTAACTGCATTGCAGATGGCAAATCACAATTATACAAGTCAAAATTATTACAAAGTCACGAAAACATTTAGGCTCTACACGTTACAGACATAAAAACTAACAAATTTAAAAGTTTGTAAACACAAATTAAAAGTCAGAGTCGAAGGCTAAACAAATAATTAATAAATAGTGATGCTATCGTGCAGTTAGCCTCGGCGAATAATTATTGGCTAATCGATCGATGTTTGAACTTAAGGTCGTCGAAGAATGGGAGACCTTTCATCCTACACTAGTGATTTCTCATTCGTGACTTGAAAGGATGGTATCAGTCATGTCACGTCTGACATATGGCATTGACTTTTTTCCTAATTAGGGTTTAATTTTGTCTTCAGAATTTTGAAATTCTCTCAAACTATTACGTAAATAGGCATGTATATAATCTATACTAATAATTATAAAGCTGAAGAGTTTGTTTAAACGCGCTAATCTCAGGAACTACTGGTTCGAATTGAAAAAATGTTTTTGTGTTGGATAGACCATTTATCGAGGAAGGCTTCACGCTGTGGCCATTAGTACCGAAGAAACATTGGAAAATGTAAAAAAAAACGGGTAAAATTTGCCACTATTCCACGCGGACGGAGTCGCGGGCACAGCTAGTGTAATGATATGGGAGCGTAGTTATTTTCCATAATTAAAGTCGTAAGGGTTAGCAAAAGTACTTATCAAGCTCAAGGCCCACAAAAAATCTTAGCCTAATGACGTACTACAGCCAAGCCCATAGACAAGAATAACCATAGATCACTGAGCAGATCACAGATAACAAACAATCAAAGATACTGGCCGCAACGCGCTCTAAATTGCAAAGTAGTCCATGTCACGAACTAAATGACCAGGATAAATGTGATTTGCTTCTAAACTAGATTATCGATAATTACGTCTCTTTCGAACTGAATCTCTACTTCACTACTACCTTTTTTTTCTGATTTGGATGAAGTTCGAAATATAAACTTTTTGAATTTCGTGGAAAGATTTGTTTCCCGGAGTATAGCGATACACGTTTTAGAGATTGAGAGAAAGCCAGATCATACCAAAGCAGAGATCTCATTATCGGATAAGTTCACCCTTGTACTGTCTTAGTCGTGTTAATTGCTACTTTATGTATTACAGTCATACCTAATAAACTTAGGTTCTTAACTTTACTATACGATTGGGTAGTCACCTCATCCTAACCTATTTAACGTTACGAGTGTAGCTTACGGCTACAAACAGACGAACACAACATATCTTTCATACATACATACATACATACATACATTTATACGATCACGCCTATTTCCCAATTGTGGCAGGCAGAGCACACTAACCGTAACATAGACAAAACCATTTCACGCTTCGCAGCCACTTCTAGCATACTTTTAGGTTTACAAAGATTGAAGAAGTAGAATAGTGACAGGTTGCTAGCCTGCGGCCTAAAGCATACCTAAACCTCTTGCGACATCCACGGAAGAAATGGAGAAGTGTTATTCTATCCACACCACACAGGTATTATTCATAATCTAATAAACTTAAGTTATTAACTAGATGATTGCGTATTCACCTCATCCTTTAACCTTATGAGCTTATGACTACAAACACTCGAACAGATCTCTTTCATTTCTAACGAAAAAGAACAAAACGGCATCTCAACTAAATTAAAAAGTAAACTTAATTACGCTTGTGTTAACACGAACTAGCTGCTCTAGTGTGCGTGCGTGCGTTGACCCTGCACTCATATTGCACGCCAGAGACCGCTGCGATTTATCGATAATTTTGTAGGTCGATAACGGTCTACGTCACTAGCCGTCAAACGCTTTTCAAACGTCAACCTGGAGGACATTTAACGTCAAAACACGGGGACACTTTCTCTTTTTTTATTCGTTTATATGAGGCGAAAAACGAGCTAGCGGGTCACTTGATGGAAAGCAATTAGCGCTGGCCCTATGAGTGATAAATAAGTTAGTTTTTTTTTTAAAGCTGATCCCATTTCTTCTTCTTGGGCATGCACTTAAATATACAAAGCTACGAAGTTTTAAAGACAAATTTAAAGGAATCTTTAGCATAGACCACAATTTTACAACTTGCAACGAATAAAGTGCTTCTAATGAAACCTTAACTTATTCTTACAACATCCAAGGAAGAAATGGAGAGGTGTCATTCTAAACCCGACACCACACGGCGTCAACTTATAACTATTACAGTAACGCAGTTTGGATTTAGTACATTGTAAATCGTAGCAGCTCTATACTTCAGTAAATGTCCGTTTTAGAAGCCTCGCTGAGGCGCGTCTAGTGTAATGAAGTCGACCAAGAAATACATCGATTTCGTTTACGCACGCGATTAATTGTATGAAAACTGTTTGAGCGTAGCAGTTGTGCAAGCGTGCCGCTTGGAGGCGCTGTCTCAAATGTGTTCCGTGTTCCAAATACTTCGCGTTAATACGCAAACGAATTCGACGCGTTTCTTAGCGTCTAGTGTGTTCATTTCGATGGTGCAGTCGTTAACGAATTCGTTTGCGAGTTGTCGCGGAATGTATGGAGACTTGTCGACCGTGGCAGTTGTGCCAACGTTCCGCTGGCGGCGCTGTCTCTCTTTCCATACAATTTTGCGATAACTCGCAAACGAATTCGTTAACGACTGCACCATCGAAATGAACACACTAGACGTACTTGCCCGACTCCATTACACTAGACTTGATCATTAAACGCTATCGACGATGCTGTGTTGATTTATTTAGCTCGGAACTCCGGTAAGCTTGTAAATTGCAGTAATATAAGCAATTTTCTTAGTTCACTTAACTGCACTCGAGTCCTGTTTCTGAACGCGTTCTTCTAGATATTGCTGATAAAGTATATGGAATACTAATTAATTTGGACGAGATCATAAAACAAGTATGTACATTAAATATTATAACATTTAAGTTTAAGGACATTATCATGCCATCTTTGTACTTTGTACTTTTTAAAGTACTAACATGTTAATTACATTTGTTAACAATAAAACTAATTTTAAAACGTATTCCAGGTATTTATCCAACACTTTTCTGTTTCAACCCGGAAAATAATACATTCTAGGATAAGATGGTTACTTACTGGCTGATAACTACATACAAAATTATTATATCGGATAATTAAATCGATTCGGCTTACGATATTAAAACGATTATCTTTTATCGACAGTTGAGCCACATCACTAGTGCAAGGAGTACAAGAGCGCAGTCATAATATCCTGCACACGTGGCGCCGTGACGTAGTTTAAAACAACCAAGAAAGAGTTTTCTATCAGTTGTCTTTATTCACGACAATTGCTTGCTAAATTAGTTTTAAAGAGTCAACATACAACATAACAACATACAATCACGACTGTGTTCCCAAATGGGGTAGGTAGAGCACACGAAACGTGACATAGACAAAACCATGATTATGATTATATCACGCTTTGCAGCCACTTCTAGCAAAGCAACAACAGGGCAACAGGGTGAAACTGCTATAAATATTATAATAAGTTTTTATTGTATCCACATTAAGGCGGTGCGGTGTGTTCATGTTTTGGCACTATTCTGAACAGTCAACAACAGAACAACACACACTTAACTATACATCTTGTAAATTTTATTTAGTTTAAAATTCACCTTATTACAATGACTTAAGATTAAATTCACTTTGTATTAACTGTGTCCACGAGAAACGTGTCGATATTTTTGTTGGAAATACAAATTGAAATCGATAAAATCGCGGTTAATAGAGTCAAATAAACAACTGAAAAAAAAGTGTTGAAATAACAAAATACCGTTGTTTCTTAACTGAGTTCTAATTTTGAAGCGTCTACTCAAATACTTGAGCTATGAACATCTCTGGTTGAGTTTACTGTATAAGTATAGTGACGAAATGAATGCAACAGCAGTTCGTTTTTTGTTACATTCCAAACAAATATCACTTGAACATTTAAGCACCTACCTACACTAGAACATTGCACTGCTAAGTAAATTCAAGAGCTCAACCTAGTTTGAATTTCCAGAACTGTATAGATCTAATGATGTCTAATATTATTCAAGGAACTTATGCAGTAAAAGTCATATATATTTTTTTAATATCTAAGTGATTCATACGCCAAGAAACAGGCAGAAAAATAGGGTTGTAGCAGTTTTACAACGATTAAAACCGGTAGTTATCGATATCGTCCCAACACTACATTAAAACTGTAATCAGAGACGCTGTAACTGGGCCGCGGCTTAGCAAAACAATGATCGTATTTTATTTCACCACAGGACATATGGTTTATGTAAACTCTCGTACATTCATTTAATTTAACAGTCGCGTGAACGTAATTTAAGACGAACATAATTGAAATGTTTAAATTTATTATCTACATTTAGTTTTATTGCAGTCATTATTCGTTTGCTTTTCACATTAAAAAAAAATACGACTATAACCCAAATAAAACCACACTTGTACTTACTCGAAAAAACGGAATGTAAACTTTTTAAAACACACGCAAAATTAAAAGACATCGTAACTTCTACACACAACACTCCATTCACATGAATGAAAACTTTAGTCACTCCCAACATCCAGCCAGTCACTCGATGAATAAAAAACTGTCAGTCTTGGCGCGCTTTTGCGTCTTATTTCAAACGAAGAATTCCAGAGACAAAGTTAGAAAATGGCAGCTGGTGGGGTATCATCCCAAAATTACAGCTCTACCACTTTTACCGTTCCGGTGGCGGAAATTAGAACTACAGTTCTTTCATACATATTGAAGCAAGAGACATAGACGGTGGCGCCGCAAGTGGCTTGTGAGATATATTTGCACCGCCATACTCAATCCGCCCCGTTGGTCGAAGTTGTATTTTAGGTAATTACAGGAATTATAGTGTCAGAGAAGTGTTAAATTGTTTAATAGCGTTTCGAAGACAAATGAGTGAACTTGAAAAATGGATAGCTCGCGTGGGCTGCTCGATTTATTATCATTGAACGTTTAAAAGAGTAAACAAGTTTAGAACGACGGATAGAGGAGGTAGTTAATGTTGCTAGGCGGGAGCTAACTGTATCTAACTCTTAGTAAAAGCAATCCTTAATTAAATACTCAAACTGGTATTCATCCTTCGATTTGATCGATCAGGCGGACTAAATCACCAACGTACCTAAATGAAACTAATTAAATGCAATTCGATATCGTGGAAAACGTTTGGACTTTACTTTGATTCCATTTTAAATTTTCCCAAAGACCTTTAGCCTGCGCTATTGACGATTCTAACCTATAAACTTAACCTCAATGTTTCTCCAATACTTTCATATTTCTCCTCCATATTAAGTCGTGGCATTAGCCATTCCCGAGCGCGACGCCTCTCGCCCCAGGCACAGACTTTCACAGACCCTGTGACTCTATGGTTCTCATGCAGATTTCTGATAATATCATTCAATTATGAGGACTTAAAATCACAGACTGGCTAAAATTCAAAGATGGCGGCACTTTACAAACGTCACTATTTGACGTAAACGGATTGAACATGGCAAGAATTCTGCAGGTACTCCTTTTTGGGCTGGTAAAGCCACAAAATACGTATAATATAATAATATGAAATATTAACTCACAGCAAGATTGTTTTGTTTACTTTTTCATTAGAATTCAATAGAATTCGTACGTAATTATAACAAAGAGTCAGTCAAAAGGTTATTTTTTTAATACTCGACAAAGTTTTCACAAAACACAAACATTGCGTCTCACATACTCAAATCGTTTTTTTACTTTTATCGCCCATCATCTAATGCGACATTTTAGCTGTTTATAATTGTATAGTTTTGCCCTGTGGGCTAATGTGAAATTATTGTCAGCACCTTTTTTCAAATATGTAAATAAAAAAAAAGTTACGCGTGACCACAGACTCGTGTAGTTCAAAAAAATAAATAACAAAATTGTCTATGATACGTTTGTGAATAGCTCGAATGGATTGCCGCGCTATGCATTAACAACTACTCGATACTCGATTTATCAAACTGGTTATGAATATCATAAAGGGGTTCGCTAAATCGATTCCGCTGCGAAATGTACACGCGTATTACCATACGCCATGGCCTGTTTCTATGAATAATCTATGCTTTTCATAATGTTAGAGGTGCTGGATGATAAATGGTTTTTGTGGCTGTTGAGGTGGGTCTTTGAAATACATATACTTGTTTGAAGATAAAGTGGATTTCGATGTAGTTACGGCATTTGTTTTTTAACGCTTTTAAGCGCCTTTTTTTTAAAATATAAACGTCCAAAAGTTAATAAGCTTTTTTTTGCCGACTATACTTTTGCAAACTGTACTTCATTGTCATCCACCCTAAATTATTTGCACCAGATTTCAAGTCAATCAGATCAACCGATGAAGAGTTCCCTCCATCGGAGACAGTCCCGGCTGGGCCACTAGAAGTCCACTACCGAAATATTGTATTGTCATCCATCCATATTGGTATACTAAGTTTCAGCTCAATCGGTCTATTCTATTGGAAATGGTTCAAACCTTCCTTGCAAGATTTGTAAACATACAAACATACAAAAGTGAAGTTAAATAAAAGCATGTAAAAAACATATTGACGGTGATGACTGATGACATTTGTAGCAGTTCTACTACTCGACGATAGGTGGCGCTAGGGCGCTACAAAACAGCATACCTTAAGTCAAGCAATAAGGGTCCCTTTTCCCATTTAGTTTGGGAACCCTAAATCACCGGCAACATCACGATAAATAGCCCATAAAAATAGTATGAGAAGCCTTAAAGAGTCGAATCTTCTCTGTAAATCGATTTGTCGTAAGAATGTGAACCGTACTGCTATCTCCGATCAAATTACCTGCGGACAAACAAAAGCGAGAGTTAGTTTAGTTGTTTCACATTTATGTAGAGAAAAATAATTCGTACAGAACTGACAGCTTTAATTGGTATCCATGTTAGAGAAAAATGGAGAGAGCAACAAGAAAAGCGCTAAAATGTAGATGGGCACAAAAATGTAATATTGATAAAAAAAGGTATACCTACATACAAACATGCCTGTGTTACCAAATGTAGAGTAGGTAGAAAACATGAAACGTGACAGACAAAATCCTGACTATTTCACGCTTCGCCACTTCTAGAATAGTTTAAGGTCTAAAATAGATAAAAGATAATCTGAATGTAAGCTTCTTCTCAGTTGGTAAGGAAAAATCGGATGCAAAAACATTACCAAATTACCTAAAGCAAAATCGAATGATGAACAATTTTATTTAACTGAAAATCTTCTGTCGCTTCTGTTTATTGTTATTCTAACTAAGGTAAATTTTAAACGCTGTCATAAAAGGACTTGGCCGTGCTATGTAATACGATAGTGATCAATCAAACAAAATTATCCAAATCAGTGTTAGTGGCGCTGCCGTCGCAAAGTCAGGGTGAAGTATTATGCAGTCGTTTTAGTTCCAAACTTGACCACCAACGTCGGATAAGTTTGTGATGAAAAGGTAAACAGTGGGGTGCCCAAGGTCTGGGTAAAATGTTGTTTTATTTTATAACTATGATTTTCAGGTTGCTGGAAGTTTGGGCATCTAATTAAATTTTGCCCTGATGGACGAATTAGGTGCCCAAAATGTGGTGGAGGCCATGCTA
>BHDV01065367.1:373382-405752 GCA_005406045.1 Adoxophyes honmai
GACCACGGTCGCTGTAACGCGGCCGAAACGTCGAGAAGGTAAATAAATAAAATCGCGATTAAGTCCCGCGTACATATAATTACAACTGAACTCACCACGAGAGTGTGAACAGACATCTCATTTACCATCGATCACGCGAGGCGAGAGCGCGAGGCGAGACGATGCACGAGGCGAGGTACGAGGCGAGAGTGTAAATACAGTATAAGAATTTCCTCCTGCGCAGACAGACGGTCCTGTCAGAACTACTAGAGTTATACTTCATCCAAACAATGTACTGTCATTAAACTTACACGAGTTTACAAAATTTTGAGCACTATAAATTGAAGATTATCTACTGCATAAGTTGCAAGATTACACCCCACCAAAAACTTTCATAGGTACAGTAATTATGTTGCCAGTTAAATAAAAGTCTGTAAACTTATAGAAAAACACAACTCCATCCTGTCACAGGCAATGAAAATGCAAATGGGCGGCGCCTCAGTGTTGCCAGTCGTAAAAATTAGCGCTGGTGTGGCCAGGCGGTCCCTTTGACTTATGGCTGCGGGCTTAGGGCACCTTCAGACACTAGTCCTTTGACAAACGATTGATCTTTATGCGAAAAGAACTAAAAGCAACGCGATCGGCTCACATCGGCTCGGCCGACGGTTACCGATCATCTATGATCTTTCAACCTTTATCTCTTTTTGGTTTCAGTTAGATAAAATAGGCATAATAGTAGCATACATACATAAGTCAAGCTTGTATTCTTAAATGAGGTCGGCAGAGCACATGAAACGCTACATAGGCAAAACCATGACTATTTCACGTTTCGTGACTACGTCTAGCGAATTTTTTTAGATTTTGAGTTGGCAGTGACAGGTTGCCACCCATTTCCTTAGTCGCCTCTTACGACATCCACGGAAGATTCGGAAGTAATGGAGAGACATACATGGAACCCTAATCCTTTATAATGTAGGTAATCGTAATGTTTTCGGTCGATAACGACTAACGTGGTATAGATAATGGTACCAATGGAATCTTAGCGCGAGTCCGACTCGCACTTGGCCGCGTTGATAGGTGTGCGGAGGCCCTTAGTTGACCCGGTCTGATTTTATCGCCCCGGGAAACGCGAGCCGTGTTGAATATTTACTGGATCTGTAGTTCACCATAGATAACTTTTATGTCGTGTTGTTTCTTGTGAACTCTGCCGCAGAAGTTATTGCGACTCGAGAAGGGAAATGGCTCGATATTTAAATGTACAGTTAGTAAGTTCTACATAGATACTTCGAAGAAGTAGGAAGATAGAACACTGAAGTTAAATAGTGGAAGCACGTTTTTCTGTTCTAGGAGTTAACTGAGTCGTTAGTTGAAAATTCAGGATTTTGGACGTTCCTCATGTGTTGTCTCCAACTTACTAAACACATACTGGGTATTACAGACCCACCCTGATGACCACATCAAAAAAATATACAACTTATATACAATATTACCAAACTAAGAATGCTCCACGATATACCTGCGTAATAAATCAGTTTTGTGGCGCGGGAAACTTCGATCTACCAATGATAGAAGAGTGTTTTTCGCGCGCTGAACACTCGCGTTGTGATTGGTTATTGATTGAACGGTTCAGACAGATGACACATGACAGATGTCTAGCACCCCAGCGCCAAATGCGTCGAGTAGCCGAATTAAAGTGTGTGCATAGCAAGCAAAATTGTGCCCAGAGCGTTTGTAAAATAAAGTTCAATATAGATAAATTACTCGTTCGACTACTCTCGGATATCGTTCTGCGCTTCTCGGGGCAGACGGTAACAGCCGATGCGACTTGTTTTCTTGGGAATACTGTACCAAAATATCGCAGCTCCAGGTTTAAAAGTAAAAGCTAACACAAAGAAATACGGCCCACTACATCAGCATAGGTCATAATAAACGTTAAATTAAAAAAAAATCATTCCCGTGTATCTTTCGTCCGTGGAATAAGAGGAAAATTTTAAATGAAGTTTTGCTTTGAGGAAAAAAAAACTTTTTTGTACAGATAGACGTAGACGTGTGAGGAGACCCGACCCCAGCTAAACTGGGAAAAGGGTTGGACAAAGAAGAAGACAGATCCCTGAGCTACATAATAATATGAATTATCATCGGGGGAGGTGGGGCACTATTATAGCCTATAAATAAGTCTTCAGCAATTGTACAAGTTACTTTTTCCCGTTCTATCATCCAAAGCGCTTTCTTCCAATTTCTTTGACCCTTTTTACATTCGAGAAAGTCAGTCAAGCCGCTTATCAACTCCATCGGTCATATGCCGAGGTGTGAATTGACATTAGCCTGAATGGTCAAAACCTGCACTTTATCTTGAACTATATCTACCTACCCACGCCAATTTGACGTATCAACACATGTGCATATCTGTTTAGAGATATCTTTCTAAATAAGGCAATCAAAAGATCAACCGTTATACGAAAGCAAAGTCAAGGTTTTTATGGTTCCGTAAACAAAAACGTAGACCATAAGTTTCGTCGTATTTGTAATGAAATCTTGCTAATACCTTTACCCTATTGGCTACCCTTGGCCACAGATAGGTTAGTATTTGGTACAGATTGGCATTTCCTATCATCAGGGGTCGGATTTTTCATCGCATGATCCGAGGCAAGAAAACTATGGAGTCGATATTAAAATTAAACTTTTAATTCATATTCATACTCATACTCACTCCCGTAATACTTTGCCCCTTGTGCATGTTAACAGATTAAAAATGTTAATCGAAAATTAATCTTACTGAATAAAATTAAAATATGGAAAATTTTGCTATTATTTACTCGTTTTATAATTGTAATTTTGAAATGGACAATGCACATGCCATACCTTGTCAAGATTTTGAGGCACTCATTCCTGTATTAATCTACAAGCTTTATGGATATTGGAAACTAGATGCACAAAATAAAAGTACCTAATGTTTTATTTTACTTTATTTTTATTTAGAATGTAATTTATTTCTACTCATAACGATTTATTATATTTACAATTTAATTTCATTCTTAATTAAATGAATGAGTATGAGTATGGTTTAAATAATAATTTAATTTTAATATCGACTCCATAGTTTTCTTGCCTTCGGATCATGCGATGAAAAATCCGACCCCTGCCTATCATGTTTAGACGTAAAAATAATGCTGTCTCTTTCTACCGATATCTGCTTGCCGTAGGCCTTTCACAAGGCACAGTCGAGTTCATTAATATATGAGCAAAACTGAGGGTTCAAAAATATCTGTACACCTTTATGACATTGACAATAAGGTGCAAAAGTTTACATATTTGGCATTTGTCTGCTCATATATTTATGAACTCGACCGTACCTAAACTAAGTACGTAATGGAACCTCCCCTGCCTGGGCGTGCCTGCCCCTGTTTCCCCACAGCTGTAATTGTCAGTGACTTATGTATCGCCGTCCTTCACAATTACAACTGGATATGTGTATGATAAGAAACACTTGTTTTAGCCGACATAATTGTAGATTTGTCGGTAGTTCTTGACTCCAATAGAGAGATCTCATCTTCAAGCAGATTTATGCCTAGGGACCGAAGTCCACAGAGAAGTTGGAGGTATTATTTATGCAACTGAGCATCAAAACTTAGCGCGATGTCACACAGTAGAGTAGGTAGTGTTTTGGATTATTGTTTTGGTATCGGCAGTTGTATGCGAGTGCTCCATTCATGTTTATGCAAGTGTCCGCAACGCACTGGACTGAATATTAATTTTATAATTAAAATATTCAGCGTACATCGCTTATTGTTTGTTGCTTGCGTTTTAAGAGTTATTTGGCGACGTCATTATAATTGCTGTAACGTCTGTGAGTACTTAAGGTTACCAGGTTACCACACATAATGAAAAACACGGGGAAATCGATATCTTAAATCGAGTTTAATTCGAGCTTCATCTAGAAACTCATGTGTTGTAGGATTTAGAATGACACGTCTCCAAATGAAAAAAATCTTCCATAGATGTCGTAAGAGGCGACTAAGGATAAATAGGTGTAAGGATGCTTTAGATTTCAGACTAGCATCCTGTTCCGTCACTATTATATCTCAGTGCTTGGCAAATGCCTCCTCTTTCTTCCTACATTCTTCCCTATATCGAGTACTAGCTTTCCGCCCGCGGCTTCGCCCGCATGGAACTCGGTTATATTGCGGTATAAAGCACAACTATAAGAAAACTTCTCATTTCAAACGACACACAGCGCCATCGATCTATCATCTATCGATCGATATCGATCTGTCATCGATTGATATCGATCTATCAAGCAAACTATATTTTTGTTTTCCCTCGGGAATATCATTTTTTTCCGGGATGAAAAGTACCCTATTATTTAATCCGGATTTCTATCTTTATGTCTGCAAAATTTCAAAGCAATCGGTTCAGTAGTTACGGCGTGAAAGCGGAACAAACAAACAAACAAACTCACTTTCTGACTTATAATATTAGTAAGGATGCGTCTGTCAAGCGTCTAAAAATTATTCAAGTCGTCCCGCCACCTCCTCTTGGATTTAAGACCAAGAAACAAGCTGGAAGTGGACGCAAAACGTGAAATTGCCATGGTTTAGTTATGTAAGCTATGTGTTTCTTATACTCTGTCTACCCCATTTGAGAATACACGATGTATAGGTGTGTGTTTAGCAGCAGCGGCTGCTAAAAAAAAATCCTGGATCATTATCAAGTCTTTGTTTACAACGCTCGTGCGTATGGTTGTCCTCGAAGATTCTTTTATCGTGTTTGCACAGTCAAGATAACGGTATGTGCTACAATTACAAGCCCAGTCTTCAGGTAAGTGGGTTTTGCCAGGAATAATACATAAACAGCACACTCTATTACCTGCTGGGCAGACAGAGTGCCATTCGCTGCCATTTTGGCATACTTCTCTCACTTTATGCGTTATTAGCTTCCGTCTTTTCCAACTTCTCTAGCTTTAATCACATTCATCCTCTCGTCGAATTTGCTTCACGGTTTCGGATGCTTTTAATTTGGACTCATACATACATACCTACATATTCTCACGCCTTATTCCCAAGAGGGGTAGGACAGGGAGAGTAGGGGGACCACATGAATTCAAAAATCCAGTGTCACATTTAGCAATTTCAGGGTGGTTACCCCGCTGGTGCTGGTTAAACGTGATATCGCAGTGACAGATTGCTAGCCCATCGCCCACAATACACTAACCCTTTCCCAAAGTCGACTCTTACGACACGCACGGGAAGAAAGGGGGAGGTGCTCTAACCTAACCCGGCACAAAACGGGGCTAATTTGGGGATAATTTGGGCTCTCTTTAGAATTCACGGATCTGATTGTTAACATTTAAACTAAATAACAATTAGCTAAGTAGGTATGCATTTGTCCGGAATAAAAAGTGGCTTAATGTCCTTCTTCAAGACTTAAACTATCTCCTTGCCAAATTCCATTACAATGTGTTTAGCAACTGAAGCGTCAAAAGACAGATTTTTTTCGCAGATATATTTACCGTTTTGCTATTAATCTACCACAGAACATCAATTAGCCGTGAGATGTCGCGTTTACACTATACTAGAGACCTTTAGGTACTTAAAAGATGGTAAACAATCTTGACGTGTCTTTTTATTTAAACATACACTTTATAAATCAAAATCTTTACATTTTACAATTTAGGTATGAAAAAATCATTTACTTTCATAATTGAATTGTATATTGTAACGATTTTCATTTTTAGACTGTGTATTTCAATAAAAAGACATGTCAAGATTGTTTACCATCTTTTAAGTACCTAAAGGTCTCTAGTATAACACCTCTCCATTTTTCCGTGAATGTGTTAAGAGGTTACTAACTTGGGAAGAGGCCTGATGCTCATTTAAAGATCAATTTAACGTACCAGGTGACTTTATGATAAGCCGTTTCTATTAGAAACTGTTCCCTAATTTAATAAGAGATTAGCAGTAGATACAAAATGAAGTGTCAGTCAATGTATGCAAATTAGGTGCGGATTAACTTAATGGTGGGCGGTGGCGACGACCCGTAATGTCGCACGCAGAGTCGCACAGTTAAGTGGCAACATGTCGAATTTATTTTGAGTATAAATTGTCACATTACGATCAACGCCCCTGTACTAAGACACTTAGCGATAGATTAGCGACAATTTTGTAGTAACCAAATACATTGCCTGTGTATTGTAACTTTGAACTGCTATATCTCCAAATTTAGGCACTTTAGAGCATTATGATCAAGACAAGGTTAATCTGTATTATGGCTCGTTATAGGCCATCCTGTACGATGTAGGAACAACTGACTGATTGATAATCAACGCAGGGCCTGAACAATTAGAGTTAGAAACTTGGAATTTTGCTCAGGGATTACTAAAATGACATCGGGGAGCACTAAGAAAGGATTTTTGTACATTTCCTTCCTAAGGGGGTAAAACGGGGTTGTAAAGTTAGTATGAAACTTTGCTGTTTTTGAAGTTATTCGAATGAACTACAATAGGAAGATTCTTCATGAAAACCGTGTAAGTATATTAGTTTTCAGAATTGTTGAAACGTTTAAGCGTGAACAAAGTCGTGGGCAAAAGGTACTTAGTTTCAAAATTACAACGAGTTATTTGGCAAAAGGAAAAACCTAACCCGACTAATGAGATGGAAACGTATCAATTCGACTCTATTAAATAGAACAATAAATTATATTAATATTAATTGTATTCATGAACTAGCTTCCCCTTTAGTTCAACGCTCTTCGCAGTAATTAGGCAGTTGACCAAACATCAAATAGGCTTAAATGGCGACCTAGTTTTTTGCCAGATACCGAGCTTAGAAATGGCTGCTGGTATGCAAATGAAGCGCCAATTCGCCAAATATTTTGGCCACCGCTTGCATGTGGTCACCTATAGCCTAAAGCGGTAGTCACACTTAGTCGGTCATCAAAAGCGGCCGCCGCATGTATTCCAAACTTCCAAACTGTGGATCAACGAGCGTCGTGTTCACACTAGACACTAGACTGTCCGCCGCTGACCACCGTCACCTAGTCAGGCTGTGACAGTTGACGCTCGACAAATGCGGCCGACTACGGTGCTTTTTACGCTTTTGCGGTTGCTACGTGCTGTAAATACGTATAAATATTATTTTTTTCAATTTTGTTTTTTCAATGATAATAGTGATAATAAACGTTTTTCTTTCATTATTTCTTTCAATATCCCTTCGGGTGGCATCATGATACGCGCATAAAGGCGTTTAGTGGCAACAGTCCAGCTGATGGAATGAGAAAAAAAGTGCGGATGTGGCGTTGTCCCTGAGCTGGACGAAGTGTACTACTCTATTTAAAACGCAAAATTTGTGCTATTTTACAATTAAACGCGAGCGTGTCTAAACGTTTTAATGATTTTATTGAATATGGTCACACTTAAAGCTACAGAAACGTTCAGAATTCGCACTCAAAATATTTTTTTTACGCGTTGAAGTTTGAGTGAGCTGGTGGTACCCGGTTGTAGTCGAGTTTTGTAAAGGTTTTGTTTGATAAAAATGTATGAGGAATGTTGTTTTGAACTCTTAGTCTTTTGAAGTTTAATATATTCTTGTAAATTAGCCGAAATTTATATAAAATAACAGTTTTATTTAAAAGTTCTGAACGTTTTTATCGAGACGAGGTAAATTGTCTGTACCCAATATTTCGGATATAATTTGTAAATAGATTTAACACTAATAATTTTCTTGCGTGGTAGAAATCTGTTAGCTTATTTCATGGTTATTTCAAAAACATAGCTTGTAATAATTGTTTTCATACAAAATTATACCAGAATTATGCTTTTTATAAAAAATGGGGTCTGAAGTAAACAGACAGCTAGAGGGTCTGCCACATCCGCCAAAATATTTCAAAATGGCCGTGCCACTCAAGCACAAATCGGTTTTGTCCAGGAGCTGGAATTTGCCACGCGAAGGGGTATGCCCGAAGTGTGAATCTCTACTAGTTATTAGATACTTACTCAAGGAATATAATATCCTTGATACCTCATTGATACTTCAGCTTACCCGAGATGGGAATATTGATTGAATATTGGGACATAAATCTACGCCTACAAAGACGAATTACGAAGTGTTGCAGTCAGTCAGAACATTTTCAGTAGCAAACGGTGTAAATAACTACACAAAGACTCGTTTAGTTCGGTCAATTGACGAATCCATGTGAGCAACCTTTTCGTTTTTACTGAGGGAACTGAATTTTTGAAAAGACGAAACCAAGTCAGCCTGCATTATGAAGAATTTTCAATTCAGCCAGCCAGTGAGTGAGCTGAAATAAAACAAAATTTGAGATGTTTGGCAACGGTTAAGTGGAACATAATCATTTACAAGGGATAAACATTTATTTTGTAAACTGAAAATGCAATTAAGTCATCTTTACTTTTTGTAACGAAGAAATTTAAACTCATTAAAAATGCTGTTAGTAATAATTTACGGATACTAACGACACAACATAACTCTTAGCAAATTATGAGTCCCGCACACCTACACAGGAATAATAAATTTAACAGAAAAATTCTTATGCACTTTGTCATCTTTGACAATGTCAGGTGAAAGTGTGTTGCCGTTAAAATAAATAGAAATGTCAATAAAAATACTTATTTTTAATGACTGAAGATTCCACTTGTACTTGATAATTTTATTTTCGTTAGGCACTTAAGAATAATTAGTGTGTTATAAATGGTGAAAGTTTATAGATGCAGAGATACTTGAGTTTAGGCTACAATGTTGCACACTTCAGGAGTTTGAGGACTTTTAAGAAGGCAATAGAAATAGATGATTGAGAACTATTGCTTCAACTGGTTTCAAATTCATTAAACCTCAACAACTTTTGGTCTGCGTCAAATAAATTTACAAATTCCCATACCCATATTTCGATACTTAGGTAACTACATGTTTTTGTTTAAGCTTTCAGTATATTTTTTGTTAGCGGCAGTCTTAAAACTTGCAAAGAGAGTTCATTATGAATTCACTTTCAATGCAAAGCTCGCCAAAAGTAATGAACAGGTCTTTATTTATATTAATGTTAAACAAACAGGTGAAGAAAAAATACGGAATGCTTTCACATACTATCTTACTTTAATTGTATAATCATTATTATTATGTTATACCATCCAAAATCACTCAAGTCGATTGCAGTGTTGCCATACCATAAAATTCGAGTGAAAGTAATTAGTTTTAAAGCAACGAGTGATGAAAGCGCATACGAAAATGGTCACGACATCTTTTTACGACGAAAAAAGAGCTGTCACTTTTACTGCCATTACATCATATCTGTCATTGAACTTGAATTTGGAATGCATTTCGAAACGAAAGTTCGATTTTCAAATATGGTGGTACTTACATCATTATGGCGGGAGAAAGTTAGGCAACAATAAAATTAAGGTGAATTGATGCTCTAATATGGACTCTTTGTTAACATTGAGCGGCGATTATACCTTTACACACTGATTTGCCGTTGTAAGTGGCGCTGTTGTCCTCTGGGGAGCTTAAAATTAGTAAGGGAAAAGCGCTAGTTCCTATTTTGGCCGTTGTGGGTATAACTTTGTAGTCTTTACGCGTGAATAGATAGGCGTGGACCATTGATATGCTCCCTAGCATAATAAACCGTGACTCCAACGAGCGTGTGAAATATGTATGGGACGCTCTTTAGATAAACACGCAGTTGTAATTTTAGTTGTTAATAGTTGTAAATTCCGTGTGGTGTCGGGTTTAAATAAAATAACATCTCTCCATTTCTTCCATGGCTGTAGTAAGAGGCGACTAAGGAAATAGGTTAAGGTATACCTAAAGGCGACAGGCTAGCAACCGGTCACTACTGCCAAATAAAAACCTTCGTCAAATTATAATTAAAACTATAACTTTTAACAGCGTTTATGTAACATTATCACATAAATAACATTTATGTGGTTAAATAAATTTTGTATTTATTGTAAAGCAAAAAAATCCACGTAAAATACGTTCTTACTATAAATTGCGTGCTACCTATATAAAAGTTGTTAAGCTTTTGGAGTATTTATAAAAGTCAAGTTTACTAAGTTTTTTGGTTTTTATGCATACATAAAACATAATAACAACCTACCAAGAAACTGTCGTTTATTTATTATTGGATCTCGCAATTATGTGATTCCTGTAAAAATCATCTCGAACAAATAGCTTTTGCATTATCCGTGTCATTCTTATAATTTATCTTCTCACGGATTCTGCAATTTATTACTGCTAACCTCTAATTTCGCGCCAAGTAAGAGACGCGGCCATTTTCTTGATCGGTAATTATTACCATTTCCAATGTTAAATTGAAAGGCAGTCGAAAATAGGTGCTATTGCTTAGACGATAAGGAGCTAAGAATAGTAAAATAGTGAATTTTATTAAGTTGGTAAGGTGCAAAAAAAGGATGCGTTCAGAACTCGGAAATATCTGACACTGACATTGCTTCGCAGTGTTCTTGTTTTTTTTTTATTACACAATTACACGTACATGGCATTGGATGAATTACTTCATTCCTTTGTCATTATTTTATTTGATTTTAATAGGTTTTGATGCTTTGTCAGTGCATGAGCGTTTTTGCAGTTTTATTTTTCTTTAATAGCTAGTTCAAGTGGCTGCGATAAAAGTTCATTTTATTTTATGTTTGTAATTGTTGGATGAAAAATGAACGTGGGTCTGGCCAGTTCGCCCACGCACCAAGCGAAGGTACAGTGTTACCAGCATTAGTTTTGAATAAAAGAGAAACTTCCAGTGAGTACGATATCAAATGGAAATGAGATAGGCTGATAATATAGACATAAAATTGCCTTAGTCTTACTAGTATCTTTGTTACAGTTCGGTATAAAAGATCAACCCAAGCATCACAGCTAAATTCCCAAATGGGATAACTACATAGTCAAAACAATGACCATTTCACGTTCCGTAGCCACATCTATCATATTTTTAGGTTTTATGTTAAAATGTACGATAGTGACAGGTTGCTAGCCTTTCCTCTGAAACATACATTGAATTATTTCCTTAGTCGCCTTTTGCGACGTCCACGGAAGAAACAGATAGATGATGCATACATTACATAGACTAATAGAATATGTGTTCACTTTTAGTAATGGTACAATTTGTAGTACAAAAGTGTTGCCATACATAAGCTAAGCAGTTAGTGACAAAAAAGTGTCGTTTATATCTCACTCTAGCCTGGCACTGGCATGTTAGACGGTGTCGATAAAAAAAATACCACTCTGAGAACGATGTAATGTTTTTTTAATATCTACCTCATAGCCGAAGTCAATAAGTTTCGGTGTAACTTTGATGTCATAGGTCCATAGATTTATCTTTTTAATAGTCGTAACTTACGCAATACTTGGCAAAAAAGTAATCAAGTGTGAAATGTGGGTGGTATTGTTAAAATTGTTGGCCATTGTCTAGGTTTTTATCGTTCATCTACACGGGCCTTATTTTTATTGGTTAAGTAACTCCGAATCATAAGATTATGAAATAAGGAAGGGTTATAGTCTCAGTGCGAGTGTACAGAATAATTGCAAAACATCTTGCACCTAAATTTATAATATGTAGTACCTAATAAAGAACCAGCGACGCGTATTCTTCAAACATTAAATGGAACTAAGTGATTGGCAAATTGTCTGGTTTTTTTTTTATAAATCAAATTATTTGAGGATGGATGCCTTCACAAATATGTATGTTCATTGTAGCTAATGCTTTTAGTAGTTTGCTGAAAGACATTCCAATTCCAATATCGGGCCGCAAAGAGGCTAGTCACAACCCGCAACCTATGGGTTGCCAACCCCAGGCTTAACTTAAAAGAACATAGGTATTCTGTGTAGTGAAATTTACTGGGAAAACAAATAAGTAACCCCTCAGGATGTACGTAATTGCTACTGTAAAGATGATTATCCAGTTTCAATATTGTTTTGTTGTGTTGCTAAAAATACTACGGTTCGCCAATGGGCGGATGCTTCGTAGTAAATACAGTCTGTTACTATTACGGCCAGCACGCGATGACGTATGTTTTTAAGCTGGTATCATCACGTGAATAGTAATAAGTTATTACTAATAACCTTTCTGCTCAGTGACACCTAGGGCATCCAATCCGATACCAATCCAATACCGAGATCCATAAACGCTCCATGGCAACTAAATTCCGAAAGACGGTTGGTGCTTCCCGCGCAATTCCTGCGCGCCGTTTGAATTTTATTCTAAATTTAAATTTCAAAGAACTTATGGAACAATTTGTACATCATTTGTTTCTTTTTATGTTGTTTGGCGTTATTTCTAGATCCTTCCTAGGAGCTCGCAAGGTTCCCACACAACTCGTGACATACCTAGAGTTAAGCTCGTTGCATAATGCAGGCAGCGAATGTTTGTTAATGTGCACTGGGCAGTACTTGATAGATTTAATGGGGAGCGACGTTGTCTATGGCTGGAAAAGTATACAATTCTTGGGAAATAAAAATTACCCATGTGGTGTTGGGTAAAAAAAACATCTCGTCATTTAGGTATGTTTTAAGCGACAGTGTGTCACTGTTGTACATTTTTCATATAGCTATTTGTAAACCTAAAATTGTGCTGAGGGCAACTATAAAATGTGGTAATCATTGTTGCAGTAACATTTTACTGTGTGTTATTATTATTATAATGTTCTCAATACAAATGGTATCTCATTTGCGGTGACGCCATAAGTTTTCTTAAAAACATGAGAAGGTTTGATCGTTACAATTTTAATCTTAAATGAAACGGAGTTTAAAGCTAAGTCAGATTTATGCTAAATGGGTTCAGTGTTGTATTTAACATGCCAATTTTCATAATAATATTCATGAAAATTCTAGTTACGAGTCGGTATGTGGATAAATAAGGCCAAGGTTTTTCGAATATGATGCCTTCGTATTCGGTCTTTCCTGATAGAAAAATTATCTAAGTTGCCAGTTACAAAACGCATTCGAAATTAGAGTTCTAAATTCTCTTAGCAAATGTTTTTCTTTGTTCTTTATTCGAAAACACATTCGGCCAGTATTTCTTCGTCGGCCCATCTCCGCCACTAACAAGCCAGTGTTAAGTCATCCCACAAACAACGCCTACAATGTTTGTTCAACGCTGAACCAGCTTTAACGCAGTGACGAAACACCTTCATCGCGCTTCGAAGGCATTCCTTGTTTGAAAAACGAAAAGGTTTTTTTTTTAATTATAATTCATACGCGATGGCGGTTGCTAAGAAAAATACGCGTGCCAGCTTTTTGGAAGGAAGTGCTGTCAAAATATAATGCATGTTTTCATACAATAATCGAATAAAACTAAAAAGTCTTTTGTAATTCGTATCAGATTACTTTAAAAATAAATGTTTGAGTGGTACATTTTGCTTTAAAATTTGCCAGTTTCGATTATTTTTTTCTCTAAGTTACGTATTATCGTTGACTTTCCTTCTGTATCAGAGCCTGTTTAGTTTACATTGTAGAGATATTAATAAAACACCATCTGGCAAGAAGGCCAGTATCACAATAGCACCATTCATGTGTCATCTGACCACGAGCACGCTTAGGGTTACCAGGGCGATTATTCGAGCGTTTCAACCGTCATTTTCTGGATGGGTGAATATTCCGGCGTTTGAACGGCCGGCATTATACTTACTCACTTTTTTATAAAATCATATAATTTTCGTAATCAAAGTCATTGATACCTATAAATTAGGGATGTCGAAAAGTCGTATAAATAAATTATCCACGTTTTGTAGAATTTGTTTCACATTCGATAGACAATTTATCTGTAACAGAATTCTTATAAAAAGTGTTGCCAAGTCATACATTTAAGGTAAGGTGCATACATATCTGGGTAAGGCTCAAAAAAATTGTACATAGTTAAGGGCTTTAATAAAAACAAAAGTTAATTGATTCTTTTGTGTTACGACAATTACTCATACATTTTGTATAGGTAATTTTCGTTACACACGTGACGCGATCGTGATTTTGTTTTTATTAACCCTTAATTTATGTACAATTTTTTTGAGCCTTACCCATCTATACGAGCAGAATTTACATCAGTATAGTAAACCGACAGTGTGCGCGACAAGTCCGTCACTTAGTTTATTTATGGACAAATAATATAAATATAGGACACATCTTTTGTGGATTTTTAATAAATTTAAAATCGACAAATGTCAGATCATCCATCTTCCAGGCTTGTGACGTCACACCACGTAGCGACATCACTCGAACCTTACACTTGTCATTTTCAATATTTTTCAGTAAGTAATCTATTTGTCGCTCTAAATAGTCTTGCCTAAAATTATCGACGGAATTTTAGACCAAAGCCTTTGGTCATTATTTTTTTCGTATCATTTTTTAATCTGGTAACCCTAAACATGCGTGTTCCTATGGCGTGCGTAAACCGCGCATGCTGTTAATAACCAAGTCGGTCGTATCATTTGATTAATTGATTAAATTGAATACTTTCCTTTGCAGTTATCGGTTTCTTATCCAATAAAGAGGTGGCTTACCTGAAAAATATAAGAATATCGTTAATTGTAGTTAGATTAGCTTAATTTACTAGTTTCTTTAGTAAGCCGGCAAGTAAAAGAGATCGGTCGAAGAAGCTATAAGACGGAGGAAAAAGGAACTAAAATGTCTAGTTTAAATCATTATCATTTTAGAAAAGATAAAAGAAAGTTGTCCCATGATTTTGTAAAAAACTCTACGCTTACTACGACCCTCTTATGTACCTATGAGTAAGTCGCATAATCGTCCATATCAATACTGGACTCTTTTTTTTACCATTTATATCAATAGTACCTACTCGTGATTCTGAGTAAAAAAACTGTCCAAAATGAAAAAAAAGTCATCAAGTCTTTTTTTAACGCCGAAGTAATAAAATAGTACGTTGTTTTGTATAGTCCCACAAATTATCACTGTAATTAAGATTTTTATTGACAAAGGATCAAAACTAGTCGGTCAGCTATTTTATTAATACCTACATATATGTTATATCTAGGCAATGTGTTTAGGTACAATTAACAATGAAGGCTCTACAATACCAAGAAAATGTATAGAATGCCGGGGCATGCCGGGGTCATTCAGGCAATGTATGAAATGAATCGTATTAAATAGGTATACACATTGCCTGTAACTATATGCTTGTGCGTATTATTAGATAAGCATAAAGCATAACTAGATTAAGACACGTGCGTTCTTAAGGCCGTGAATCATCAAGACAATGTGTGCATGGCCGACTTGTTGGGGATAAGTCAGAAGTTTACTTTTGTAGGACTTAAGTACTTTTAGTAGGTATTGTTCTCATTTATTGACTAGGTACTAGCTGTTGCCCATTACTCTGAGTTGTTTTATCGCAATCCCACAGGAACTATGTACTTTTCCGGGACAAAAGTAGTCTATGTCTTAATCCTGGGTGTGGGTGTGAGCTTAATGCATATCAAATTTCATCAAATTGGTCCTACCCTTTGGGCGTGAACCGTGAAGAGGTAACATACATACACACTCACAAACTTTCGCATTTATAATATTTAGGTACAAAAATACATCACGCCTGTATCCCAAACGGGGTAGGCAGAGCACACGAAAGGCTAAATAGACGAAACCATGACTAATTCACGTTCCATGGCCATTTCTAGCATATTTTTATGGTTTCCGTGGTTTTTCCGTGTGATGTCGGATTTAGAATAACACCTCTCCATTTCTTCTGTGGATGTCACAAGAGGCGACTAAGCAAATATGTTTAGGTGTAGGCTTTAGGCGACAGGCTAGCAACCTGTCACTATTCTACCTCTTCCATCTTTGCAAACCTAAAACTATGTAGAAGTGGCTGCGAAGCGTGATATTATCATAAATAATAGTTTTATCTATGTCACGTTTCGTGTGCTCTGCCTACTCCATTTGGGAACATAGGCGTCATTGTATGTATGTATATTTTAGGCGACAGAGGCTAGGGTATTAAAACTGAGCACACGCAAGGCTAAATAGACAAACCCAGTACTTCATGTTACGTGGCCACATCTTGCATATTTTTACGGTTTTATTAACACTGGCCAAAATGCACAGCTTACAACAGCCCGGCGACTCGTGACTGCTTATAATTGAGCAATCCTTAATTGAGCCGTGACAGCCCGTCGTGAGAGCGTTCGTCAAATGACAGACACCGCTGCACGATGCGAATTAAATTAATTTGAGTCTGGATTAACATATATTATGAACAGTTTGTCATACGAACCTTCACGGCAGTTAGATGTATCTCTAAACCAATTATATACATACATCACGCCTGTATTCCCAAATGAAGTAGGCAGAACACACGAAACGTGATATAGACAAAACCATTATTTATGACTATATCACGCTTCGCAGCCACTTCTACATAGTTTTAGGTTTGCAAAGATGGAAGACGCTACGAAGTCAAAACCATAACTACATACATACTTAATTCTTTCTTCGTAGGTTACTTGAAAATAAGTGTTATGTTTATTTTTTAATTGGATTTTTATTATCTGTGTTTTTACTGTATCTCATAGAGTGTATTATTTCCTATAGCAATAAATACTTATGTAGTCTCGGGTTTAGAACAACACATCTCCATTTCTTCCGTGAATGTCGCAAAGGGCGACTTTGGATAAATGATACCTGACCTATTAACTTGAAACCTAAAAATATTCTAGAAGTGACAGCGAAGCGTGACATAGTCATGGCTTTTACCATGTGACGTTTCTTATGCTCTGCCTACCCCATTTCATACATACATAAAGCAGTTCACGTTTAACCATCTGATTACCCTGAAAATGCTAAACGTGGCACTGGATTTTTGAATTCATGTGCTCTGCCTACCCCTCTTGGGAATACAGGCGTGAGAATATGTATGTATGTGTGTGTATAGGTAAAGCAGTTATCACTTTTTCCACACCAGCAGGCTTAGCATAGCACGGCGCCAGTAGAGTTGCGCGCGAGATAGACATCTGTCACTGTCTATCTAGAGACGTCAGAATGACATTTAGTCTATCCCGAGCACAAAACGACTCGCACGTAATGCTACAGTACTTTGCTAACTCTCACCACCAGTTACTATCACCTGTCTCGATATTGTGGATCAACCAAAAGGAAAATAGCCAACAAGAGTGAGACATTTGTTTTACGACAAACGGATTTACAAAATGGCGAGACCCTCCCGCTCAAGGGCGCGTCGCACCCTAATTCCAGTTCAAGTTCAATGACATATCGATTGCGCCCCCGCCTCGCTGCTTATAGCTGCCGCGGCTTGTGACGATGACGAGGTCTTGTCATGTGTTCATTGCGCGGTCGATAGGATTTCCATTAGGTCCGTAACGCAAAAATATCCGTAACCGAAATCGCTACAAGATATTTTGATAATTTTTGACAGAAAAGTCTAAACTCTACATGTTAATTCGGGATAATGGCAAGTTTTTACTTTTGCATAGCTGAACAGCGAACACACTAGCCGCGCGTATTCAAAATTTTAATTTCATGGTTTTTTGTAAAGGTGATAACCGTATCTGAAACATACGAAATACCTAATGTTTTTATTTTCGTAATTTCGTATATAATATCCATAACCAGACCCCGCTATCATATAAAAACTAACTGAAATCATGGCACAAGGTGACAGATTGGTTTTACGTGTTAAAAATAATAGTTTTTAGAGTCAACCCTCACGTTTTCAATGAATTTTCACCACTGACAACATCCCTAAGCTAACTAACAAGGCACGCAATGAACCGCAAAGCGCTCGTCGTGCCGCCTGGTGTATTTGGTATCTCTTTAGTACAGGCCGGTGGCTATTTGTGCATCATCTGCTTTATGTGTAAGCTGTGTTTTAGGTGCGGCTTGAAACTTATTGTACAGATGAAGTGCTAAATGTTCTTCCTTCGTATTTCTTCGGAAAACTTCGTGTTTTTAAAACTTTTCTTCAGTACAGTTCCTGAAATCTAACTTTGCAAGATTTTAGTTAGTGGGATTAATGTGGTTTTTTTGTTGGAAAAAGCCACCCCAATACTTAAAATCCACATACATACATCACGCCTGTATTCCCTAATGGGGTAGGCAGAGCGCACGAAACGCTACATAGACAAAATACTATTACACGTTTCGCGGCTACTTCTAGCATACTTTTTTCAGGTTTTGAGTTGTCAGGTATAAAATGACAGGTTGCTAGCCTGTCGCCTAAAATATACCTTAATCCCTTAATTTAATTGTTTAGTCGCCTCTTACGACATCCACGGAAAAAATTGAGAGGTACTTATTACTCTAAAACTGACACCACGCGGAAAAATCAAAAAATCTTGCACCGTTAAATGCCAAGGATTATACTGTTTTTTGTCATTTTGTGACTTGACACTGGACTGGATTAAGGTCGCACGAACAGAGCGGTGGCGAGAAGTGTGCGTTTGTCAGCAGTCGACATCGGCATGAAGGGTTAAGGACTAGCCTGAAACATGACGAACTTTGATTTGATTGATGATGGAAGAGGTAGTATAATAGTGACATATTGCAAGCCTGTCGTCTAAAGCGCACACAAACCTATTCCCTTAGTCGCCTCTTACGACATCCGCGGAAGAAATGGAGAAGTGTTATTCTAGCCCAAACCACACAGGACTTTTGTATGTATGTTCTTACATATTTGTATGGTATTTGTATGACTGCGGAAGTATCGAGCAGGTAAGCTATTTATCGTCGGTCGATGACCTCGCTATTCGCGGCGTTGTCTAAACTAAACTAGTGTTGTACTATCACTATCGATATTGTGGTAAGATTATCGAGTTTTTTTCCCGACTTGTCGATATGATTGAACTGTGTGTTAACTACGATAACGATACGATTGAACTATTCAACTCCTAATGCCGTCTATAACTCAGTTACACTGTCCCGCATAAAGGCACAAAATAATACAAATGTCGCATTATCAATTCTCTTAACTGGTATTTTAATTTATTATTATAAATATTAGCAGTTTTATCATTTTAAGAATCACGGGCGACCTTATACAGTCAGCTGCAGAGAAAAGTAATCCCCGCCCACGTTTCATTACTAGGGGGTTACTTTTCTGTGCAACTGTCTGCATGACACCCGTACTAACTGAAGTAACAAACTCAACTCTTAAAGCTTCCCATCTTACAGAAGTATGTATGTATGCAACTCTTTATTGTACAAATTAAACATGACAAAATAACAAGCACAAAACAAAACACAAGTACAAAGGTGAACATATCCCTTAGGGCTTGTACACAAAACCGCGATGCAACGTCGCATCGCAAAAACTTGCGGACTCGCTACTCAACTAACCATACAAATTGCCGGGATTTTGCGAATTTGCGGCGTCGCATCGCATAGCATCGCATGTACAAGCCCTTAAGGCTCAATTCACACCAGAAGAGCGGCGAAGGGCGGTGAAGCGCAGCGACCCGCTCGGTAGAGAAGCCGCGAGGATTCCCGCGACTACTCGAGAAGTCGCTGGAATACGCGGGAAGTCAAGATCTCTGGGTGGGATATTGCCAGCGGCCGCTCGCGACTGCTCGAGCATCCTCGGGCATTCCCGCGACGTCTCGCGCAGTTGCACGGCTTTGTTTATGGAATTCGTCGGAATTCCTGCGGATCCGCGGGCATCCGCGCACCTCGTTGGAGTTTCTCATGCGATAATAAGTCTTATTGTAATGAAAATAAAGTTAAAATTCTCATGACACTGAAACTGTGCTCCGCTTCGCCGCCCTTCGCCGCTCTTCCGGTGTGAATTGAGCCTAAGGGATGTCGTCCTGCTGACTTTCAAGAAGTCTATCGATGTTATCGGTAGATACCTACAACGCCCATCACTATTGCGCCCGCGCGGAGCTCTTGTATCTCGCCCGACGCTTTGTTTTGCTACTAATTTGTTTGATTGGCCGAGATTTGTGCGTTGAACGAAGCCATTACTGTTACTATGTAAGTTAGTCAATAACTTCAACTTTGTAAGATCCACGTTCATACATCACACCTGTACTCTCAAAGTACAATGAACTAGTTACCTATTCGAAGTTTTTTTAGACATCATTAAACATTAAACTACCGTGAGGCTCACTCATGTTGAAAAATTTTCGGATAACTCAAGTTTATTAAATCGAGTTTAGCTCGACATGTTTCGGACTAATTCGTAGCCCTTCATCTAGGAGCCGCGGCGGCTGCTGCAGCCAAGCGCGAACTGCGCGCCTCCGCTCTCTACGCACGACTGCTCATGCTCGACGAAACTAACACCGGCACACGACTACCCTCGTTATTATCGTCATTTATATTATTGTCAAAAATAGCCGCGGCTCCTAGATGAAGGGCTACGAATTAGTCCGAAACATGTCGAGCTAAACTCGATTTAATAAACGTGAGTTATCCGAAAAACTTTCAACATTTTTTTAGACATCTTTAGAATACACTATTCGGCATCTAATTTGGCAAGATTTTACGTAGTGGGGATAACTTCCATGGAAAAGCGATCCCTACAAAGGCCCTGAGCAGACGACAGACTATTCGCGACGGACTTTTTAGTCTCTGAAAATAGAACCTATGGAATTATACGCAGTAACGCACACGACGCGCAAAATATCCGGCGCACAATGCATAGGTAAGTACAATCCACGTTGACTTTTGCCTTGCTTGGCCTTGATCGCACAAAAAGTCTGTCGTCTGCGCTGACCCTAATTTAAATCTTGTTAAATTTGTTGCCGAATAGTCTATTCTAAGATGCGTAAAAAAACATCGAAAAACTAGTTCATTGTCCGAACTAATACAATCAACGTAAACATGCGGTTATTTTCCGGCAAGTCGGCATCATGACAGCCACTAATCGTCCCACCAACACCAACAAACCACAGTCTAATGACTTGAGATTAACATTACAAACACCGAGATAGAACACATCTACGTATCTTTATAAAGAGTATATTATTAGTCACCAAACAATAACAGTTAGCCTAATTAATCTAATAGTAATAAGTGATTATAATCTAACCTATTGCTAGTTTTTCTTTGCACAAGTTACAAGTTTTGGTAAGTTATTTCTATTAGTTACGTATCTATTTTCTATAAAAGCAAGCTTCTAAAAGTGTCTTGTTTTGAATAGCTTCCGTTTTAATAAAGCAATTTTCCCCCAACGCTCACTTCAAACACATAAATAAAGATTATACGTAAATAAACTATTAAGCCGCCCCTTTCCCACGCGTGATAAAAGGCTAAAATCACTATGGCGCGAAAAATCGATGTTGCACTCTCATGGACCACAGACAACAAAGAGTTGTTAACTTTTTAAACCGAAAAGAATGCGCCCCATTTTGCAATATAAAACTGTGGCTGGCCAGCAATATATTCCGATTTCATTATTTTTAAAAATAAATTTTCCTATTCGATTTCATTTTTGAAATTTGACTTTATTACTCCTTGCCTGTATTGCTTAGAACTGTATTCAAATTTGATTCTTATCCTCTTTATTTTATGTGTGTTGCGTTGTACTGGAATAGCTAAGTTAAGTCTGTAAATACAAATTGCATTTAGTTTCCCCAAGTGAAGTAATAGAGTAGGGCGTTTAGTAATAAATCAGTCAATACGCGTAGAAATACTACGAAAGAGCTGCGTGCTTGAAAGCTCTTTGCCCAAGCAATAAGGTAGATTTTTACGCGATTTGAGCTTCGTTAGGTTTGTCATCTATAATTTTTGTTTGTTCTGAGTAAATATGGAAACAGGGGTTCTCATACTAAGTAATTATAAGCACTATTAGTTTAGCTGCTACGAAAAGAACCGCTTCCGTTTTAGGGTTTTGCGAGTCAAAATAAATTAGCAACGGTTCTAGGTTCTAGCTGTGGAAAAACCCTGAAGGTTATTTTCATACCGCATGTTCACTGATTTTTGGGTTCCGTACCCAAAGGGTAAAAACGGGACCCTATTACTGAGACTTCGCTGTCTGTCTGTCTGTCCGTCTGTCACCATGCTGTATCTCACGAACTGTGACAGCTAGAGAGTTGAAATTTTCACAGATGATGTATTTCTGTTGACGCTAAAACAACAAATACTAAAATCAAAATAATAATAATAATTAAGGGGGCTCCCATAGAAAAAACGTGTTTTTTGCGGTTTTTGAATCCTTCGTGCGCGAGTCCGACTCGCAGTTGGCCGGTTTTTTTGCATCCACCAAAAAACATGTGTGAATAAATTCGAAAAGATATTCTACACTGCCGAATAAAGGGTTTTAGTTATAATATAATATTCAGGCACTCAAATTTTCACCTTAAGACATTCGTTGGTGACTACCAACCAATTCACCAATCTTTTCGGCAAAAAATAACATGACAGTTACCTTCACCACATAGTAGTAAAGTTTAAAGCTCCCAATTTTCTCCCCGGTTTCGGGGTAATTTGTAACAATCTTTAACGTCACTTCTTATTGGATAAGGAGGAATAACAGCCGTATTACACGTAAACTGCTGTTCCCGTAAAGCTCAGTATCGACCACCGACCTATCCCAACTGCAGAGGGGTTCCTAGGGTTGCTATCTTTTACCTTTCAAAAAAAAAACACTAAATGCTGTCTGACTTCTTAATTTAAATAACTAATGTAATATAAATTATAAAGGCATTATTTCAAGCACGAATAAAAGAATCTTCTTTCATCTTCTTTCATCTTATTTCATGATGAAAGAAGATTGACTAAACAGATCTACGCTGGAAGTGTGAATGGATGTGTTGGGAGGGGAAGACCTAGACGGACGTTCCGTGACCAAATCGCGGACGTTTTAGAAACAGGTCAGGTCAAGAGTACCCGAAATCGACGAGCATGTATGAAAAGACTAATGAATGTGGATGAAGCAAAAGAGGTATGTCAGGATCGTAGCAAGTGGAACAAAGTGGTCTCTGCCTACCCCTGTGGGAAAGAGGCGTGACGGTATGTATGTATGTATGTATGTATGTATGTATGTATAAAAGAAATAAGTTCTAAATTACTTAAATTAATAAATAATAATGTGGCGTAGCCTTTAAAAATCAACTTAATTAGCTAATGTGAATTAACTACGACTTAATGTGACAGCGCTGCACCTCGTTGACAATTACATCGTCTACATAAGTGTACGTTCTCACGTAAATCAAAAACGTTGGCATCATTGCCTTTCTACATTCAATTAGTTTAATTTTTAATTCCACGCCTTTCAAACCGTTACAAAACCTAACCAGTCTCTTTACACAGCGCTAACAAAGTAACTAACCTAAGGCGCGGGAAATAATTTAAACGAAATTATTAATTTCCATTCAAAAACTTGTCTTTCGAATTTTGTCGTGAAGGCTGTCTTGCATAGCGTGTGTTGGCATAACTCAATTTTACCAAGGCGCCGAAGTAATTATTAAAAAAAAGAAGTACCAACATCGAGACAAGAACAACGACGTCTTTCGGAGAATATCTTACAGGCTATACATCAATACTCAGAGCAATTACGCATAAACTTCGTTTAAATTGTAACCTTGTACGTTAACTTTTAAGTTCATATTGATACTGCACAGTAATCACGCCATTAGTGATCGTTTATTAGTTTGACAGCTCAACAACCCTTGGACGAATTAATTTTTAAATTTGGAACTTTACTGCGGTCTTTGAGGCCAGTAATAAAATTGTGAGTGATATATTTATTGAGTTTTGATTCGATACGGTCATGCTCTCATGAAACATCGCGTTTTATTACCAATGCAATTTTCGTTCAGTTTTATTTAGTTAAAACCCAGTGAACCTTTCCGGGTTTCGGTCACACACAATTGCTCTAAGAATATGAAACCAATATCTTTAAAACTAAAAGTTTTTTTAGTAGAGTCAGTTCTACTTTTTTTGTGACTGTAAAAGTTAGCATATTACCTACTTAATTTGCATTCAATTAAACCCCTGGAACTGCGACGCAAAGGAAAACAACTTGCAAGATTTGACCTAAACATCATAACAATACGCAGAAAAAAAAGCCATCCCAACATTTCTGTCAAGCGTTGTCAGCCCTGCAAAGAATCTATCCACACCCAAGGCAATAAAATCACCCCTGCTCTATGGCAAGACGTCTGCTTTATCTATGGCCTTATCACCCGCATGCGACTGGCGACGTGGCGACAGATATTACGCAACGGCTTTATTAAAAAAAAAACAACTACATAACTTTTTGCGGTCAGTAACAAAGCAAAAAAAAGTTGTTTGGTTAAATATTGTGAGCAAGGTGCGTTGTTGCAATATCTTTTTTTTTACGTATTACGTCTTTATTAAAAAAAAAACTACATCTCTTTGTGGCCAGTAACAGAGCAGAAAAAGTTGTTATTTTTTTATTTATTTGGTTTAAATATTGTGCGTAAGATAACGTGCGTTGTTGCAATTTTTTTTTTTAACTTTATGATTAGATTTTGTAAAGTACCGCGAAACATAAAAACACATTTGATTCAGAGCCATCTCGTTAGTTCGGCCAATATTGACGAAAAACTCAGAAATCACGTAAAAATTAACAAACTTTGCATTTACACAACCACCGGGTCGCCAAAGTAAACCGTCTGAAGCCCTGTCAAACTCGGAAGCGTAACATTTCTGGCGCTCCGCCAGATGCGACTGCATTTCCGACGTTTTCGGCACAACCACCTTAGCTGGGCCCTTGCATTCTGTTCCAACCAATTTTTAGACTTTTACGAATGGCAAGCGAATGCCGATTCCGATTACGATTCCAAAATGATGTAAAGATTGATAATGATGTAAAGACTTGACCATAGCAGCGCTATCGTCTAACGCACCAAAAGTCTAAAACATGTTTAATTTGACAGTTTCAGTGTCAGTTCGTGTATGAATTTCGAAGCGATTATTGTTATTGCTCGATTATTGATTCCAATCCAACTGTCAAATTAAATTAGACAATAGCGCTCCAGGGCTGCCAGATTGTACAAAAACTGTATAATTTGATAAATGATTGTACCTATCCTGTTGTATAATTCGATATTCTAATACCTATCAGACTCAATATTCATTCAATTAGTACCTTTGGCATTTTTTGTACCTATTCCAAATTTAAATTTCGTTCAATTTCATAGACGTTTTCGTATACTTAGTTCTAAAACCTCCTCAAGTCCCGGGTTAGGCATCTAATTGATTCTCACAGTTGACTTGATGATTTTTGTACTGCAACAAGTTAATTGTAAACCACTTTGTTATAGGTACGTGAAATCTATCTTCACTGGTTTATAGACTCAAAATGTATAACTTTTTTTTAATTAATATTTAGTTTATTTTAGCTTTAGCGACGGTATGCAAACTGTAAAGAAGAACACTTACCCTTGGTATTGTCCTTGGTGGTACATAACGGTTAAAAAAATTGTAAAGCAAAAAAAACAGTTACCATACTCAATCACAATCACAGACCTTTGCTGTGAAAAAGTTCCACAACAGCTCAAGTTAACACGCTAACCACGTTACCGTTACCACAGATACTGGTTTATCTGTTAATTGATTAGAGCATTAATAAATGAGCCGAATGATTACAAGTAATCGATCAGTTCTAACTGGCTGGACAACTGTTTTTTTAATTGATTGAGCAAAGGTTAATCGTTCGACTGACGGATTTTGTACTTCGGATAAGGGTAAGTCAAGAGCAAATAAATAAAGGAGAAACAAGAGGTCCTTATCGGCATGTTAACTTAGAGTAATTTGATGCGTAAGTCCGTTTATTTTAATTCCCGACACAAAAGGATGTTATAAGTTTTGTATTGTGTCCATCTGTTGGTCGACACCTTTTTTCAAGAACGCGTGAAAGTCTTCAACTAAAACTTAAGTATATCGAACCCTCAGGTATTGTCCTTTGGAGCTGTTAAAAAAAACTAAGCCAACGCAATCAAAATTTCAGCCGGTAATGCCACAAATTTTCAACACTCGCAATAAATTTGGTATGAAGCAACGTGTAGCACAGATAAAGAAAAGATGCAAATATGTAACCATCTTGCACTTGGCAGGTTTTTTATTTTTGCGTATGGGAGCTAATTTTTACTTCCACCTCATTGAAATACTTTAGAAGCCTTTACAGCCAAAAGTTCAAAGCTGACTGGCAGCCATATTATAATATTATTATGTTGGCACAATGCGGCGTGATAAAACACCTCCCCGTCTAGACGCCGTCTGAGGCGCGCGCAAGCGTAGTAGCACACAATTCGATTGCTCGTATCTACCCATATTTTGTAGAACAAAACTAACTGTGCCACTTTAAGATAAGGCTGAATTTGGAGCAGTCCAGAGATCAAAGATACGAGCTTGGGATAGTTAGGAAGATTTTTGAAAAGCGAAATCGAACGCGTAGTGTTTTGTTTCTGTCCTCTGAAGCTGAATGACTCGAGTGCTGGCTGAATGGGTTCGATTCAAAGGGACATCGTACAATTTGAGACTCTTTTTTTTTCAAGAGTAGAATATTAAAGATAGCACTGAAAAAGTTGTTTTCAGAAATTAACATTGAAATTTATGGACTTGCATATGTTTAGGTATCAGTTTAACGCACCTCATTTCTGCATCTCTGTACGTCTACGTATTGGACTTCATAGAAAAGGATTTATCTGAATCGTAATATTTAATTAAACTTCACAACAGCAAAACATCACTCCCATATTCCCAAATGGTGTAGGCGCACGAAACGTCACATAGACAAAACAATGGCCGCTTTACGTTTCGGAACCACTTTGAGAACAGGTTTAGGTTTAAAGTTAGAAAAGGTATAATAGTGACAAGGGAAAACCGACACCACAAGCTATTTTATGTATGTACTTAATATAAAATAACGATAAGTAATCCAAATATCTTAGGTATCCTGTATTTGCAAATGTAATTTTGTTATAAGTAGTTTTAAGCTTTTCAGAAATGAAATTATTTCAATTTATCGCATGTGGGTAGGTATGTCCTACAAACACTAAATGTAAGCCCGCCAGAGAGTCGCCTACAAAATGAAAACACATGGTGCATGCTGATGTTTATCCTATCCAGGCACACGTTGAGTGAATGAAACACTGACAGCTTATCGAATATCTAGTACAACATGATTCGAATTAGGAATTCTATTCGGCAATACAAACCAAAAACTATAAATTTCCAGCCAGTACTAAATTAAAGACTGAAAAAAAGCGCTCATGAAGAAAAACAAAACCACATGCCAGTGTTGCCAACATCTAAGTCACGCATCTAGCACAACGAGCGTGGTCCGGAGCCATTCAGCCGCGCTGGGATCACACACTCCGTGGATTGTGTTATGTGAGGCTTGCTTAAATGCACTTCGAAATCTAGATAGTGCTTATTCGATGCACACAGATGTTTACTACACGAATGACGTTGTAAACTTTGTTTTTTGCTTCTTCTTATTACTTGAGAAAATCGCAGACCGCTTGTTATTGGAAACTCTGTTTCTAAGGTTGGATTGGAACTTTTTTTTTGTTTATCAAAAAATATCTATTTCGAACTAACTACATTGTGTCAAACAATAGTGTTAAATAAATCAAATATCGCAATTATGAATTTATTTGATCAAAGCTTGATTATATCTGTGCTTGATAGCTTCTACAATTTTGAATATTTGCATTCGTACGCACTAAAATAAAATACGGAACAGTAGTAAACTTTGTTTCCTGATTCCACATAAAATGTAACACAAATATTTACTATAACAAAATAGAAATAGCGTATTTATAAGTCGCTGAATCTTTCACTTCACCCCTCGAGGCGGTAAACGAGGTTAAATAACCACTGATGTAGATCTAACTGATGTTTAAAAGTGATAGCTTGCTTTCCGGCATTGCAGGGAAATGAGCTACTTACGATCCTGTGCAATTCCACACAATTATTACACAATCAACCGGTTCTTCGTGTACTAAATACAGCTTAATCATAAAAAGTAAAATTACCATAATTACCAGAAAAATGCGCCTCTTATTTTTTTGTAGCGTCTGTTTCAAGAAATTTAAAACCAGCCAGTTCGAAAGAGGAAAAAAAACAATTATTTTGTTTCAGCCAGTTAAAATTATGGTTACGTAGTCAATGTTGGCTAACCTGATGATTCATATTGTTTAAGTTAGACGGGATCGACACATTTAAAGTACGGTCGACCAAGAAAGTGTTCTACCACTTTTGACAAAAGTTTCTGTGAGATCAAGATTGTCACAAGGTTGACATTGTCACTGTCATAATATTATGGCGAGGGGAAATCGACCTTGTTGTTTCATGAGGTTCAAATGAATATCGATCTTGAGAGGGTAGACCAATTTTTTGGTCGACTGTACCTATTGTAGAATCGATTCGTCTTCAAATTTATGTTTCACCATCGTAGCTTTTCTTAATGGCGGTATTAAGTAATTTCCTATATCTCAGGACGCAGGTGGAACATTAATAAATAAGAGATAACTTCCTTGAAGTCAAGCATTTCCTTCATATTATAAAAACTAAGTTTCTTAATTACACAAAGGTTGTTTCTTACGATCATACTCAAGGTAAAGCAGCCAACTAGTTCGTAGACTAGGACTATACTTTTCTTCGTCTTAAAAGACTTGTCGTTGGTAAACAACGTAGACGCATGAGACTATACATATAAAATAAACGGGTCACCCACGTATGTGTACTTCGCCCGACGTTTCAATAATACTCGGTCCTTCCTCAAGGACGTTGCCAGGAATCTGGTTTGAAATGCCTTCTCTACAAATAGGTATAGTGGGACGACTACCACACCACTCTGTCTCTTGTAGTTTATAAAGTAGTTTCTTTATTATTTTGGAGGACTTTTATTATTTTATTTACGTACGTACATAACGCCTGTTTTTCTAAATAAGGTAGGCAGAGCACACGAAACGCTACATAGACAAAACCACGTTTATTTCACGTTTCGCATCCACTACTAGAATACTTTTTTAGGTTTTCAGTTGGTAGGTATACCTAATAGTGATTATTTTTAAAAGTAAATCCAGGATTTAAATTCTCTTTGTTTTGTTTACTAAATCTATCATTTTTGAGAATACAGAGGCGAAGTTTATGATGAAGAACTATTTAGTTCAAAATGAGGTTAAAAACATGGTCAGTTTAAATATTTTCATACTTGTACAATAAAAGTATGAAAATATTTAAACTGACCATGTTTTTAACCTCATTTTGAATTAAATAGTTCGTATTATCTCAATTCATCCGTCCTGGGAATAAATTCCATAAAAAAAAGAAAAACGTCTCACTCCACCGTATTGCGTAGTTAAAAAAAAAATACAGTATTCATTAGTGAACCATTCCTTGCTAGTTTTTCTTTTATTAGGACTAAATCACTAAACTAGTAGACCTAGGTACATTTGTGTTCCGTGTTCTTCAAGAACCAAGTATAATTGAGAAGTCGGGGATTATAATCATGGAGATAATGTATTCCTTCCACGATTAAACATCTAACTGTTATCTAGAGCTCACCGGAAGTTTATGTTGTCTGGCGGAAATACTAAGAATGACAAACGATACGTGCATCTGTGACAAGGCACAAAGTCACAAACATGTGCCCTGTGAAAAAAAAACATTAAAAAAACTAGCAACAAAAATATTATATCTGTGGCATCTCAATTAAAAAAAAAGGCTCTAAAGTGTCCGAAAAAGAGTTTGAAAGTGATCAAGCTAAACAAGATTGTTTAACAACAAAAAAAACTGTTTTGAACACTCGTTGATACGATACGAAATTAAAGTTAGGACTAAAATTTATTCGATGAAATACAACAGCGTGAAGTAACCTTTCACATAGCTGCGAGGCAGTTCAATTTTGTTTGTGAAGTTCATATTCCGTAGTGAGCCTACGTGGGACCTATCCATCTCACACTGTCATAAATACTAAAAATACATACAATCACACCTATGTTCCCAAATAGCTAAGTCCACACCAGTGCGCTTTCACGTTCAACTTGCGTCTTCCTCTGACGCATGCCCGTGCAACCACAGCGCATGCGCTGAAACTAGATCCGTCCTCAATGAAAACGCGCTAGCGGCATGCGCTGTTATTGGTGGTTGCACGGGCATGCGTCAGAGGAAGACGCAAGTTGAACGTGAAAGCGCACCGGTGTGGACTTAGCTAATGAGAAATGGGATGGGTAGGCAGAGCACACGAAACGTGACAGACAAAACCATGATTATGACTACATCACGCTTCGCAGCCACTTCTAGTTTTAGGTTTGCAAAGATGGAAGAGGTAGAATAGTGACAGGTTGCTAGCCTGTAGACGTTTGCAGCAAATTAGCGGGCAGGGCGCCGGCGCCGGCTGGCACACAGACCCACTTACCGGCGCGCGCAATCGCTTTAATGCTCGCATTATGAACTTAATCGATTAATTTTAAATGGTAAACAAATCACGAGTGCGTAAACGATTTCTTAAAAAGCGACTGTTAAGCTTAATAAAGATGGTGATTTACACGCGATTGGGGCAAAAGAATAATACTTGAAAATAACTTGAATTTGAGGCGAATCATACCGTTTCTGCCCTTGTACAGTGCTAGGCATTCAATTTGATCAAAATTGAGAGGTGCCTAGAAGTCGTTTAGGTCGCGATTCGTTCGCTTTTGTCTAACTTGTACCTGCAGCGCAGACGACAGACTATCCGTGACGCACTTTTTAGTCTGTGAAAATAGAACCTATGCAATTATATGCAGTACCTAACGGACGGACTTTATGCGCGTCGTGTGCGTTACTGCACATAATTGCATAGTTTCTATTTTTAAACGACTTCAAAAAAAAGGAGGAGGTTCTCAATTCGACCTATTATTTTTTTCGCAGACTAAAAAGTGCGTCACGGATAGTCTGTCGTCTGCGCTGCACCGGCCCTCGCAAGGCGCATGCGCGGTGTAATGACAGCGTTGCGCCAGCGCCGTCTCTGTGGCAATAGTGGCTCGCAGTCCACGACACCTGGCTTATGCACTAGCGCAGGGGTTCCCAATCCTTTTCAGCCCGCGGCGCACCTACAAGTTTAGAATTTTGTCACGGCGCCCTACCCTGTGTATTTGAAAAACGTACAGTACAAATAGGCTCAGATAATGGTAGTATTTAGGTTGAGAGTGTAAAAATGAAAATGATTTCGGATACTAGTAAAGAATCGACTTACGGTGGCGCCCCACAGTACTGTCTACGGCGCACCAGGGCGCCGCGGCGCACAGTTTGGGAACCCCTGCACTAGCGTTTAAAGATTGTATGTGGCCACGGTTTCTACTTTAGCAAGTGGAAAGAAAGTTTCAGTCAGACTCTTTAACTTCACGTCTGTTGTGTTGGTTAATAGCGACTTTCGTCGTGTTAAAAAAGTTCGAGGGCGCCCCCGAAGAACGTATATCGACCAGATCGACGATGTACTAAAGGGAGGCCAAATTAGGACTACCCGAAACCGTCGAGCGTGTATGACGAGAGTTATGAATGTGAGTGAAGCGAGAGAAGTATGTCAGAATAGAAGCGAATGGCGCTCTGTTGTCTCTGCCTACCCCGCAGGGAATAAGGCGTGACGGTTATGTATGTATGTATGTAAAAAAGTTAGAACATACTTTGCCAGCTCGTTGTTAGTTGCAGCGCTTTCATCGTTATTTTTAGATAATGAAATAAAAGTACTGGAGCTACATTAATTACTTTAATTTTAATGACTATAGTTTTAGTTTGATAGCGTTGGAAAAGGAAACACTCCAATATAACGATCTTCAGGCAGATGTTATGCCTTTGGACCGAAGTCCACAGAGAGAAAGTTGAAAGTTGTATTTATGCAACCGATCATCGAAAATTCGTTAGCGCGAAGTAGAACACTTTGACAGTTGATGACGTTTGTTGAAGAAGTTACACTACTGGACGATAGGTGGCGCTGGAGTCTCTACAATCGTTTTAGCAAATAACACTAACTCCATGCCAAATTTCCATGCGAAACTTTATTAAGATAAACAGACTTACTTTCGCATTTAAGATCATGAGTATCCTGCCTCCCCTCTCATTCCTCCTGTCTCTAAATAAACTTGCGCCTGTTACTTTGTTTAAGCGCGGGGTCAATTAGTGGACTGACGTAAAGTGATAAGTGACGGCCATCAACATGTTCGACATGCCAAGCCGTCTGCTGCACGGGGTTGCGTCAGAGATAACTAAACGACAATTAATGTTGTGAGTAAAGGGCCCCACACATTAACAGTTCGCCGGCGGGTATTAGCCTGTCAGTCAACCGGAAAAGATCACAGACACACAGTTCCCCGGACGATTTTTTATCGACGGTCAATGCGAACCCAAAGTATGTGGCCGCTTGCCGTCACAGGCCTGCGTTGACAGGTATCGACCGGACAGTCCGTGATCTGAAGGCCGAATCGTACACGCACTAGCAGGTAGTCGGCCGGCGGCCTTCCAG
>BHDV01065367.1:407918-428857 GCA_005406045.1 Adoxophyes honmai
CTAGTGTGTAGACTCAGAGCCGTTGTTCGATCATTGCCGACAGGCAGAAATCGCTATAGTGTGTGAGCTATGCAGATCTTGGACGTCAGGCCGCCCGTTAAGACCAGAGACTGCAGGCGGACGGTAAGTGTATGGGACCCTTTAAAATCACAGTTGTGTGTGACTAGTTACGTAGGTTTGATTTGAGCTCAAAACGCCGTCAAAAGCAGCTCCAAAGCAGTAGCGTCACGATCTTCCTCTTCAATCGGTCCCTCATTACTGAGGATCGTGGTCATTGGAACCCTTTAAACGGACTATCTGTTTCCACCGATTCCGATCTGAACTAGCCCTCACCGTCTGATAACATTTTGACGAGGAGGTGGCCTCTCACTGGGCGACAGACCATCGTGTTGGTGACCTTCCGCGAGTTCTCTAGCCCTCGGTGTTGCCAGCAATGACGATATCGGTTGTAATATTCGAAACCAAACTATAATAAAGGCGCTAATCGACTGGCGAGTAAAACCGCGGTTTTGAAAACCGACGAGTCTGGCTCGTGGCTCGTTGGCACTGATCGAATAGCGAGATACGTAGTACGTAGATCCATTATTTAATTGTACCACGGACTGAGCACGTTACGAAGTATTACTTCAGTTTGTTTCTGAGTAGGTAAACAGCTCTTCTGGTGCATGTCCGTCCGAAAACTGACGTTACTGACGGACGGCTCGGCTCGCCGGTGGTGATCGACACGCGGTTTTGCATGGCGAGCCGAGTAAAAAATATAGCTAGAAGACGAGCCGCGAGCCAGGCTCGTCGGTTTTTAAGACCGCGGTTTTGCAGTGATCCACTGGCGAGCCACAAAACCGGCGGTTTTACTCGCCTGTCGATCAGGGACTTAAGGAGCGCGCACATCGCATCGGCCGACACGACACGCGCCGCGCAGCTCTACTTTCGCTGTCTATGTGTTTGGAGCTTTAGGGTGGATTTAACGAAACGAGAATATAATTTAGTCTGCTTAATGGTGGTTTTTAGGATAGCTTATTATTATGTATTATTATTTTAGTTTCTTTGTAGTTTTTAGTTTAATAGGCTAGTAGACAAAAAAACTATTTAGTCCGTCAGATAGATTACCAAAAAATATTGCACACATATTTTTTTATTTTTTTGACAAACAAAAAATAACGATAATATTAGAGCCTAAGTTTCGCGTGACGTCACGCCTCACGCCTCGGTAAAAATACCCACAATAGTCACAAAGTACCCACTCCGGAAGTTTGATGATCTAAGTATGTATAACTTTGTCGATATTCAGTCATTTAATAAAAGAAAAAATATGTGTGTCATATATTTCCATAATCTAACGAACGGACTAATTAGAATTACATTTTTTACCTATCCCTGGAGACAATCTTATTGTTTTATTTAATTACTAGCTTTCCGCCCGCGACTTCGTTCACGTAAATTTCGGATTTTGGGGTCGTAGGTTTCTGAGCCTATTCATTACAAACAAACAAAGTTTTCCTCTTCATAATATTAGTGTAGATGTAGATATCTAAACCCAAATATTTAACAGAATCCTCTTTTCAAAATAAAATAGCCTATGTTACTCGTGGATAATGTGGCTTTCGAATGGTGCAAGAATTTTTAAAAACGGTCCAGTAGTTACTGAGCCTATTCATTACAACCAAACAAACAAACAAACAAAGTTTTCCTCTTTATAATATTAGTGTAGACTATGTTATTGTTAGCAAATAATTGGAGTTGTCTTGTTTGGAATAAGTCACCTTTTGAATTTGAATTTGAATTAGCTTTAGTTCTGTTTCACTGAAAGCACAAGTCGCGGGCGACATTCAGCTTTGTCATGGAAATTACTTTAGAGATGTATTTTCTATTAAAATGTGATTAAAATGCAGCGCAGACAGGAATTGAGACCGGCATTGAAAGGACAGCTAAAAGGGAGGAACATACCTTTTTATTTAGTCTGAACCTGACTCGCCTGATCGTGATCAGACAAATTGAAGCAGACGAAACATTTACAAGGAAAATGTAATTAATAAACCTGTATAAATAAAATTTATCGCTAAAAAGATTATTATGATACAATCTAACAGTAAATTAAATACTTTGAGACAAGAGGACCTCTTTGAGAATCTTTTTACAAGTATAAGTAAGGACATCAAAATCTATTAAAAGTTGTTAAAGAAATTTTAACCTTTAAAAATCAAATTTGAAACCATCAGCCTATTGTTACGGCAACTACACACATTGATAGCTCATAAAATCAGTTTGTAAGGCATTTATTCGGCGTATCTTGTTAAGTTTTTTATGAGAGCGCGGTTATTTAATAACGCGAACACGCGAACGTAAAAAAAGTGAACGATATAAACCTCTTGAAGTAACGAACGCCGACCGATAGCTCTTTGTAATAGGTTATACTCGTTTTTGAATTAAGAGGAAATGGACCGGTCACATTTTGTATGGAAACGTAGTCCCCTGATTCCTCGCTGGATATTACCCGTAGAACAATGATTTTTTACATCAACAATCTAATGATATATTAGCATGTTCCTATGTTTTCGTTTTTTTCTTTATTGAATTATTAAAGGAGATATTAACCTTCAAAAACATGAAAAATTGGCAAGTTTTTTCCGTTGTGTTCAAACCTCTAGAAACCAATTTTAACACAATTACATCAAAATATAAGAACATAGAAACATAGTTATGACATTTCTTAAACATTTAATGAAAAAACATATTTAATCGGTTAAGTTTTGGAAAAGAAATCAGGGGACTACGAAACGTTGTTTTTGAATAATTTTCATAGGTATTTTCGGTCCGAGCTGTGTTCGAGCGAGTGTTCTTATCGCACTCGACGTCTTTTGGGCAGGTCACGGCGCGACAGCAATAGATTTAGCAAATACCTATTTTTCAATTCCTTCGACCGGCATATTTCCTCTTAACGTCTATTTTATATTCCATGCACGGGCGTAGGTGGATAATTTTCATTGCAATAACGAATCAAAAAGTATGAGAATCATTAAATTATTGAAAAACAGAATCCAACTTTCCCACCAGCGTTATCTAGCTGAATCTAAATTTGAAAATAATCTAAGACACTTTGTGTTCATCAATTCATTTTTTTTTTCAAAACCGTAGAATTGATGTGGCCAGTATGCACAGCTGTTGGGGTGACTAATACTAAAATTCCAGGGTTTGCAACATAACAGAACAATGGTTTTAGTACCATTTACATGTCTACTTTACGTGTGTCTACGTATGGAATAATAATGTGCAACGGATATTGATTCATCTGTGGGACGTTTATGGCTTAACTTATTTATACTCTGTGCTGAGGGTTTGTGTTCTAAATTTATACTTTGAATTTCGATTCTGTTCGACAGCGTTTAAATTTGATGTTCTTTACACGGATAGTCAGAGAATTATGTAGCATACTAACAAAACTCCGAGTGAATTATTTTGTAGTCGTTGTACCTAGGTCCTCTAAAGATTAGGTATCATGTAAAAGCAGCAATACCTAATTTTTTAGACGCATCATGTTTTCTGGAAATTTTGTGTGTCATTTTGACAGAACGAGCATTAAAACTGGCAACCCTTTTCACAATCGAGTTCGCTTAGCTCGTCGATACGCTGTTGTTAGTTGGTGTTGGTATCGCTACCGTTACTAAATAGGCCTGGGAAGGTCGGTTTCATGACTCACAAATTAATAATACAAGCGAAATAGGTGCTACGTGATTTCAAGGCACAGCAGAGGTATAGATAGGTATCCGTAATTCGATTAGATAGTTTTTCTGCTAGGCAACTTGAAACTTTGCGAAGAATCTCACGTAAAACAATCTGCATTGGAAATGGACCATCCTTTAGGCCAGGAGTTCCCAACCAGAGGGGCGCGCCCCCCTTGTGGGGCGTAGAGTAATCTCAAGGGGGGCGCGAGACGTTTGTGTATTCAATAGAAAAAATATTTCGATGTACACAAAGTACACAATTTTTTTTTAATTTGCTAGTTTTATTATAGAATCTACAATGTAAACACTGAAAAAAACATGGGGGGGCATGAAAATATTATTTGTGACCCGGGGAGGCTCGTCGAAAAAAAGGTTGGGAACCCCTGCTTTAGGCAGCTACGATGTCAAAAACAAATCAAAAGTTCACAGGCATTTTAACGAATAAGTGTGTTCGCGGCCTGAAGAAGGTTCAACTCTGAGAAATGGCAGTGAATGTATTAAAAGAAATAAAAATTTCAAATTATATAAAAGCGTCTACAAAGTAGAAAATCTTCGATAGGTATTTGCGGTAGATTTTGTCATTTTCTACAATCACGCCTACATTCCCAAATGGGGTAGGCAGAGCACACGAAACGTGACATAGACAAAGCGAAGATGGCTGTTTCACGCTTCGCAGCCACTTCTGCGGAATACCTTTAGTTTTGAAAATGGATGGAAGAGGTAGTATAATAGTGACAGGCTGCTAGTCTATCCCCAAAAGCATACCTAATGTAACGTGGTCGTTACAGACTATGCTACCTAGATTGTATTATTCTAATATCTACTTATCTACAAACATAAAACTAACTTAAAAGCACAAAATCTATCTACACTGCTTAATGTAAGGGCCTAATCACCACAAATCAATATAATTTTGCTAATAGTATTTGGTAGGCGCTGTCACCGTGTCGCCACGGAGTGGGGCTAACTAAGACGTCCGACCCGAGGACGGACAGAGGACATTCCTTTCACTTCCAAATCGGCAAGCGAGCTAGACCTCTGCAAATAATTTGTTCTTGCTGTCACAATTTTTAACTATTAATACTAAATTTATCCTACGCCTTCTACAACACCTAGTACCTATCTAAATTGTTTATCTACGCGAATTATCTAAGTGAATCGAGTTAACCCCAGTCGGGTGAGTGTTGCAAATTTATTACTATTGTGAATCAATGGTTCTTCTATGCCTAGTATTACTAAATTTATTGTGTATCCTGCTTGTTCATTTCATTGTTGTGTTTACAAACATTACCTAGATATGTTTGAGAAATCTAAATGCCTTGGATGTTTCTATGTGAGCACGAACCTACCCACTTGTAAAAAAATAATTATTGTAGATTACTTTTCATTTGTTATTACGAACCATACTACGTAATTATATCAAACCATAGTCACTTTTGAACCTCATCTTTCATACGCAATTAGTTTTGGTATGCCTATAATAATTTAATGTAAAATATTCACACAACTATGTGCTACCTACCCGCTATGCTGACTTTATGTACTGCTGCAACATCACTGATCGCTAATTAATGCTTTTGGTAGTCATTCTTCAAGTAATGCTTCCATCTTCACCTTCCGCCGGATGTTGCAGTCAGTAACGGGGAATCGGACTTTTTACAAAATGTCCAAAATAATGATTCCAGGGTTTCTTGGTACCAGCTTCGATCATCAACGGATCCTAACCGTTGCACCACTTCTGCTGACTGACAGCCGCCTACTACTACCGCTATGGCACCGGACCCGTGGAGCTACCAGCCGCTGTCACACTACAGGGGAGTGGCTGTCCAATATGACGGTGTAAAGCGGACACGGCTCAAACAATTGTTTTAACTTCAAACCCATCCCTGAGATTTACCTAACTACCTACCTTTAACTAACCTAACTAACCTACTTATTTACCTAACACTTAAAACCTAACTACCTACCAGTCTACCTAATACTTAAAACCTAACTACCTACCAGTCTACCTAATACTTAAAACCTAACTACCTACCAGTCTACCTATCTTTAATCTTAACGTTCGGCTTCTAATTCTAAATTGTATAATCTTAGTCTAAATTAAATATTGTACCTTACATTGGATCTAGTTGTTTAATTCTACTACCTAAAAGCCGAAGCGTTACAGTGGCTAACGTGGTATAGGTGAAGCGTTACACTAAACCAAAACCCATTTCCTTAGTCGCCTCTTACGACATCCACGGAAGAAATGGAGAAGTGTTATTCTATCCCGACACCACATTGTCATTTTCTACACGTAATACTTAATACCCACTAAAGACATTAGACATCGTGACATGAATTCATTCAGTCGTTACATCGAATGGGCATCAATATTACACGAGATCCAAATTAATGAAGTACGCTTCCTGCCACCGAACGCAGCCGTTGCCGGAAGTTTAGTGCGCTTGTGTTTGATGCCTTTATGTTGCCGCCTTTGACAACTAAAAGTTGCCAAAACTTCTATCCACAGACAATATAAAAAAAGTTTAATCTAAATTTTCATTTGGAAAACTTTCAATCATGAGTATCATGACAAAACTTCGAGTCGATAAATTTTAAGAGTTTTGTGAACATTTCTTAATTTCTTGCAGATAAAGGACTCATAGATAAAAGTCTACAGACTAGGCTGAAACATGTTGGGCTAGACTCGATTAAACTCACAGTCGAGGAAAACATATGATTTCATAATCTAAACTAAAATAGATTTGATCTTTTAGGTTCATTGTCCGATATAATGAGATGCAACAATCATTAATAATGTGATTTTATTCAATCCCCGCTAAACACAATGTAGCGCCCCAGCGCCACATAAGTCGAATAGCCTAACTGAAAGATCCTACATCGTGCTAACGAAGTTTCGACGAACGGTTGCATAAATACAACCTCCAACTCCCTCTCTGTGGACTTCGGTCCCGAGGCGTAACATCTGCCTGGAGAGAGATCTCTCTATTGGAGTCTTTCACGACATCACATGGAAATTCACGCAGACGGAATCGCGGAACTATAATATCCGATTCCGATCAATTATTACCACTTATATCTCTGTACTATATGATTACAGTGACTATGGGTTTTTACAGTACTCGATCCGCGCGCTGCATAGACGTCCCGTCACTTTCTGACGTCTCTAGTTAGACAGTGCCAGGTATAGTCTATCTCCCGCGCATCTCTACTCGCGCCGGCGTGCTAAGAGGGCTGTTAGGCTACTTTTAACCCCGGAAAATGCGTAGTACCCGCGGGTTTAAAGTTAGCATACATATGTATACGCAATTGGTATTTAAATGGTTATTTCTGATCCTTGTCTCTGTGTGAATAACTCAGACGGACGACGAAGCGTGAATTTGTCCAAAACTGGCAAAAGCCGCAAGCTGAATGTGACAAGTTCCAAATATGGCTTATGCCGACAAAGTGCGAACATTTGATACGGCGCTTAAGGAACTAATGTGACCTGACCATAAAGTTGTATACGGTTATAGAAGTATTGGGTGTATTTTGACCCCAGAACGTTTTGACACTAGTACAATGGTTGATGGTTGGCAATAAACTTGCCAAAATTTTGAGTGGTACCACAGAATAGATAGTAGAAGGTGGTAGGATATTTTTTTCTAGGTAACAGCGATGCGCGAACTTACCTCCCGCTAATACAAAAGTTTATTGGCGACCACTATTCCGTGGATGCCATAAGAGTTACTTAATTGTTTTTTTTTTGTAAAAAATATTTTGATAAAATGACTTCCTGCCAAGTTTCTTGCGGCGCTTTCTTCTTGGCAATGGTGGTCTTTCCGAACCGCTGGTAGACTCCAAAATACGTGTAAAAGTGCTCTTAGGAGCTTATTTGCATAAACAAAGTTTTGAATTTTGAATGTATTTTTTTTTATCATTGAAATTAAATTATGTAAAAACTTTTATTTATTTCATAAAAAAAAACAAGATACAGAATGAGGAAACAAGAACTAAATTAAACAATTAAATTTGAGTCGACAAAACTAATGATATAAAATCTTAGTCTACACTAATACAGGGTAATAATGGAATCCGTAACGAAATTTTACATACCAGTATGTTAATAAAACTTAAAGATATAATTTGAGTAGTTTTTCATTTACTTTTGTAAATAAGAAGTTATGAGTCGTTAAAGTTTTCCTAAAAAGTGCTAACATTATTGACACCGCGCATGGGACGTCAACTATCAATCAACTTATGTATAATAATAATAAAAAATTAACCATACCCTACAAATCTAAACTAAGCGTAGGTACCTTAATAGCTGTTCAAAATGAAGTCTTTTTCTCTCCAAACAGTCTTGCACGTTTCAAAACGTTTTTATTCACTATTATTAGCACTTCAGTGTCACTTTCACTTCAGTAAATGCACTTACAATCTTGTCTTTAAGATTCTGTAAATTTTGTGGTTTGTCCATGTACACACGGCGCTTAATTTCGCTCCAAAGATAGAAATCACAAGGGGTGACGTCAGGTGGCAGGTCCACCGCGTCCTATCCACCGGTCACCGTACACATACACATTGTTCAAGTGCTCGCGCGTATATCGCGAGCGTAATGGAGGGATGCACCATCTTGTTGGTAAACCACACTTTGGATGTACACTCGTACCATTTCATAGTACTCGCGATTCGAAAATTCTAACGATATTGTCACTCGTACACTTTGTGCTTACGTATCGTACGACCGGGATGATTAGGGAACGCGTGCACATCGACTGCCCGCTTGAGAATTCATTTTTTATTCCTACCCTCGGCGATAACTTTAGGGTCGTTAAACTGTGGCATAATAATATGCGAAACTACCCTACTTTAGAATTGAATTTAAACAAACGTAAACAGTTACACCGCGGTTTGTAGTGTGCCCACATTCAATAATTTCTTGGGAATTTCCCGATGAAAAAAAAAGAAAAAAAAAGTGTTTTTTTTATTTTACCATTGTATTGTGCTAGTGATTCTGAGTATCAGGAATTAATTTCGTTACGGATTTCATTTTCACCCTGTATTATAAAGAGGAAAACTTTGTTTGTTTGTATGTTTGTTTGTTTGGTTGTAATGAATAGGCTCAGAAACTACTGGACCGTTTTTAAAAATTCTTGCACCATTCGAAAGCCACATTATCCACGAGTAACATAGGCTAAATTTCATCTACACTAATATTATAAAGATGAAAACTTTGTTTGTTTGTTTGTTTGGTTGTAATGAATAGGCTCAGAAACTACTGGACCGTTTTTAAAAATTCTAGCACCATAGGATTCTGTTAAATATTTGGGTTTAGATATCTACATCTACACTAATATTATAAAGAGAAAAACTTTGTTTGTTTGTAATGAACAGGCTCAGAAACCTACGATCCCAAAATCTGAAATTTATGCGAACGAAGTCGCGGGCGGAAAGCTATCTTACTAATATTATAAACGTGAAAGTTTGTGAGTATGGATGGATGGATGTATGGATGGATGGATGTTTGTTACTCCTTCACGCAAAAACTACTGAATGGATTTTAATGAAACTTTACAATAATGTAGCTTATACATCAGAATAACACATAGGCTACAATTTATAAAAATTTTGTTTGAATTTTCCAAAATATGACGATAAGTGTCGAGAAAGTAGGAAAAATCTACTAACTGCTGGCTATTCTGGCGGGCACTTCCTACTAATAATTCCGAAATCTCTTCTTTGTTAGCCCGAATTTAACGCGTGCGAAGCCGCGGGCAAAAGCTAGTCATAAATAATGTCAGTATTGTCAGTATAAACAATAGAAACCCAATCATTATGCTAATTTAAGGTGCAGTTAACTAAACGAGAATAACATTTAGTTTTGCAATAACTCTCTGTAAAAAAGCGGATAAGAGTGACTTATACCGACAATAAATTGTATTCTCGATTGGCTAAATCGACCCTTAATCGTGTTTTTGTGACAACATTTATGACTCGATAGAATTTTCGTATATCTAGCTCCATACAGAACTTCACTGCCATTGTACGTTAGTTTCGCGTCTAAAGCATTTTACCTCATTAACTCGGGAATTATTAAAGTTTGACAAAATTTCAAAACAATTCACTGAGTAAGTAATGCAAATATATTATAATATTTAATATTTGGCTTAATAATGTGTACTTTAAGCAAAATGAAGTAGAAAATATTCGAAAATCAGAGATGACTTCGTGATTTTTTTTCTATTCGGGAAGTGATTTGTGTCCACACTACTGAAAAATTAAATGACAAACTATTTTACTCTGTAAAACCTGGTTAAAAATTACTTAATGCAAGTATGTACCGATACCGATATTAGAAATCCGTTAGGTCCCTTCACTAAAGTAATCTCTGGTTTTTCGTTACAAGTATTTATAGGTATTACACTTGTCCACTTAATTGTGCTTTGAATTTTATTGATTGTCTACAAAAAACATAGCGTGCTAGCAATCTGTCACTATTATACTTCTTTCAATTATGTTTACCTAAACCTAAAATTACCTACGTTAAAAATGGTTTTGACTATCTAATGTTTCATGTCATGTGCTTTGCCCAATCTACCTATTTAGGAATACAGGCGTGATACTTTAAAGTCCAGTTATGTAAGTAGGTAGGTGCATAGGTAAAATGTATGTAACACTTTCAATGCTAGATAGGTAGCCGAAGCTTCGAGTGCGCAAAATAAAAGCAAGTTCTCACGTACGAACTTAATTAGCTTAAATTAGTGGCTGGAATGCGAAGCATTTCCTAAGGCTACGGCATCCACTTTTAGAACAAAATAGGTAGAATCCATTATGTTTTCCAAGAAACCGTCGGTCTGTAGCAATCTATAGTCTTTTTTTTTTTATTTCAACTAAAATTATTACAACTTTGCGCATAAATCTAGCAAGACTCTTACCTATAAAATAGGACTAGTCTGTAGCTTTCATCTAGCCCGAAACATGTCGAGCTAAACTCGATTTAAGACGTGAGTAATCCGTTTTTTTTTTTCTTCATTAAATATACCTAACTAAATAAGTTTTTACGTTTGTTGGTGATGATAGTTTATGCGGGTTTTTAAGATAAATATTTTGAGTTAAACTTTTCAACATCGTTTACGAAATACAACTTCTTCATGGCTGTATTAAGAACTTATTATTAATGCTTATAAAGTTCTTATTAAGGTTTGAATCAACGTAGGTTTCTGCCTACCTCTTCCTCTGTCTGTAATATGTAATATAACACCTCCGAACAAAAGTATTTACATTCGCCATTCAATGCATAGCTATCAAACGAAGTTTCAATACTAAGGCATAAGTATGCGTTACTTACAACAAATAGGTACCTTCTTATCAAGTACGAAGACGTAACATAAAAGAACCTACTGATTGAGCACGTTCGTAATCATAAAGTACCTACTCGGCGAGGGCAACGCAACCATACAGCCAAAAGGGGAAATGCTGCACAAACCTGATCTACGTAGAAATTCGCGACCGTGGCTTTGATTAATCAAACTTTTTAAACTCGTTACAAAGTTCGAGTAGACGTAATTTTAACGTAAGCCAGTCATGTTTCATTTATGAAACGTCTCATAACTATCGCAAAAAGTAAGTACGTACCGAAAAAATCCTCCCAAGTCATAGAATGGTCGGAGTCGTTAGCACCGTCCATCTTCCAACACTATAACATTTTCTACGCTCAAACAAAACACTGAGTTTATTTCACCAAACACTGAACTACATGTTTTGTTTATTTTGTTGACAAACAAAACAAAAACGAACGCAGCGGAGCGCGAACGGAACGCACGGCCTCCCCGCCGGCAGCCGACTCGTGAATGAGAAAAATAAAATAAAACTACGATGCAGCTGCGTTCATGTGTGCGTGGAGCGAGATGCGTTTACCGCTGTCTCTTTCACATGCAGCAAGTAGGTACGGATGCACCAGGAAATGTGCATTTTTATGGAATAAGTCGGTTTGTTTACGTCTAGTCGGCAAAATGGAAATCCTTGACATAGCGCATAGTCTTAGGAGACGTGTGTGGTAAAATATGCAATAATAGACATACTTCATTTTATTGAGTCTGTCTTTTCAGCTGGAATGTTATGAATAAAGAAAAGTCATAATGTGTATCCGGTTCGAAGGACCATTGGAATCTATTTGTAACATAACGTTGAATCTGAAAGAAGTTCGGTTTTATAAGATTTTAAAATTCGTATTTTTATTCCATATCTTTTTGGTGCGGAATATTGTTCTTAGTTATAAACAAAGTACAGTGATCGCTGATCGACAACAAACTTGACTAAATTTTGAGTTTTAAGAGTAACCTCACACACCGGCACCGCTTTGACCTGGAAAAAAGCCACACGCGAATTTACTCCCATCGCTGAAAAACTAACTCAATTTATTACAGACCACTATAAGTATTATCTAAATTAATTCAATCATCTTAAAGATTTTAGATTAGCCTGAGCACAGATTGTTGTAGTCTTTTGACCTAATTGAAAATATGCAACAAGATTTACGAATTTTAGTTTCAGAACACCCCTCAGTCATTACTTCGTAGGACTTTCATTCTTCATTTGCCTTTTTATTTATTTATTTTATTTTTTACATACATTAATTCTGATTTACAAAACTTGTTTTATTTTACAGTAACTAACCAAAGAATTGAACAAAACAAGAACAGAATTTGGTCTCGTGAAACGGAAAAACTTTTTAATGTCAGATTTTGAACAGGTTTAGAACAGGTTTTGGTTTTTGAACTCATCATTTTCTTGTTGACGCAGATCGTACCTACTGACAGTTATATGAATAGGTTTTACTTTGCCATGAAAATAAGCTTTAACGTAACGTAGTTAAGTAAGTTTTTGATCCACAGTAAGTCATTAATTCATGTATTTTTTTGTTATTTTGCGTTTCCAGTGACGTTGTGACGTCACATCATCGATCGAACGACACGACCGTCAACGGACGATTTCTAACAACATGGCGGACCTTTAATCAGTTGTTGTGTTTCGCGTATTGCATTTCGTCAGCTAGATTTAATAAGTAAACATTAAGCCTTTTCGTTCTTAAATTATATAGTCTAATGTTTACTACGCTCGTGATAACTTAAGTTCACAGGAACAGGACATTTGGATATGTAATTTGAGGTGATATCCGTGTGCTCGAATGTTGAATAACAATTTTAAGCCGATTTAATTGCATTTCGCTGTCACATTGCACTTCACGTTCCTGTTTATTGAATTAAGAACATACCTTATGCACGTTTGTATTAAACCACGGTATTTCTTTCTAGTTGTTGGAGTTTGCCGTCGGAGATAAGTCGTGGTTATAAATTTGATCTTTTGCTTGGTGTCTGGGTGTTTTTGCGATGCCGAGGCGCGGCACAGAGGCCGTGCAATCGCCTGAGCCTCCTAAAAAGAAGTTCAAAGCAGTTCCAGACCAGCTCTCCTTGTTGTGTCCCAGTTTGGATGTGAGTTTCACTGACGACGAGGCTCTGCCGCCCGGGATCGTCTTTTCAGACGTTCAGCAAAAGAAATGGCGCATCGGAAAGCCTATCGGTAAGTTCTTAAGCCAGTCCTCATGATGTACTTCATACTTTGCTGTTTATGATCACCAGATATGTATAATGTTAACTCTGATGTCTAGTCAAGCTGTTGTTATCTGATCTATATTGTTATCTTTAAAGTAGGGCTTGTATGTTGTTATCATTCATACTACTATGTATTATTTAACTGTTTCATGGAAATAACAGAAGCTATAACTTCCAAACACAGTATGACATCAAACACAAAACCAGTTTCCTTTGTAACTATAAACATCAGCCATTTTCTGCTTGTTTCATATTTCAACTGTTTTCTGTATAAAGTACCTTGTGTTAATTTGCTAGCATTTTATTTTATAGGCAGAGGCAGCTTTGGCAGAATATATTTGGCCTCAGACAATGTTGACAAGGAAGTCACTAAGCTGAATGCAAACTATGTGGTCAAGATAGAGCCCCATAGCAATGGGCCTCTCTTTGTGGAAGTACATTGCCTTGTCCGCACCTCGCAAGTATCCAAAAGTAAGTAATTTTGTACCTAAATTCTTTAAGGACTTAACAACAGACGAAAATTATTTTTCAAGCAAGACTTTCATTTGACAATAAAACTAAAGCATTTTAAAAGAAGATGTTGCTTTTGCTGAAAGGCTACCAGGTCAATTTGTAGAAACATTATATAGAACACTAGTCCCTGGCATTCAACTTAGCACAATGTAGTGCACACATTCATTGACACTTTCCATTGTAAAGAGATGCTGATGTCACACAATTGAGAATTTCTAGAATACAGTAAGTAGGAGATTGTTACAGTTATACATATTGTATCACATTACTTGATCATAAAATAGAGCCCTTGACTAAACTACTATCACAATCACAGTTGTGTTCTGATTTTTGGGAAATAACCACCTAAAAAGAAATATTGGTCTACACTACATCAATTCATGAAATCACATTATTTTTAAAGATAAATACCATAATTTATTACACATATTTACATTACTGTCATCATATTTATATTATTATAATTGAGAAAATAATGCAATAGTGAGATGATAACCTTGGCAAACAACTATAACTATTCAACAGCAAGCAAAAATATAACAATCTGTTACAATCAAACATGTTACTCCTTTCCTAATATTTATTAAAGAAAGAGATAAATCAAAAACAAAACCATTTAAAAAATTAAAATATGCATTTGCATGTAACAAAACAGCTGTTGCTGTATAGCCTTGTCCTGGATTATTTAATACTAATTGTAATTGAAGTTATTTCATTGTCTCTAACCTTGCTCATGACACTTGGGCAAATGATACTTACTCTTGGAATGAAAAAGTCATTACATATTTTAATTTTCAATTTTAACTAATATGGTGTGAGACTTGATACATATATAATTTTTTTTTTACTGTTTAAGTTTGTTATTTAAATAATCATGTTTTATTGTTTACAGTCAAAGAATGGCGTCAAAAAAACAAACAGAAACTTATTGGCATGCCTGTCTACATCGCAAGTGGATCATTCACTGATGAAAAGACTGGAACCAAATACAGGTTCCTTGTTCTGCCTCGGTATGACATAGACTTACAGAAAATCATTGCCAGAACCAAAGTGTTGGACATAAAAAATGTTCTAGTACTTGCTATGCAAATATTAGATGTACTTGAGTATCTGCACAACCAAGGGTACACTCATTCGGACATAAAAAGCTCAAATCTCATGCTGGGCTTTGAAGGGGGCAAGATAAATAAGTTCCCGATGGTTAAACCGTCTGCTTCCTTCCAAAAAGAAACAAAAGAAGTTTCAGTACTGTCTGGAAAGTACAGGAGAGTTAAAAGTGGAAAAGCTAGGCCTTCCAACTATTATGATGATGAAGATTATGTCATTAAAGACATGAAATCTGACTCTGATGATATATGTGATAGTGAGAAGAGACTTGACAATGTTAAAAACAAACTGAGAAAGATATTGTCTGACAGAGACAGTAGAACCCTCCACAGGCACCATGCATTTAATCTCCGACAGCTATCAAGTTATGTCAACTATGAGGATATGACTAGTTCCGTATGCTCTGACCAATCCTATCAAAAATTGCTGGATGATTTTGGTAATAAAAGTATCATAAGAACAACTGCAGAGTTCTATCAGGACTCTAAAAGGAAGAAGACAACTTTTGATGATGATAATCAGGATGAAATTCACAAAGAGGCAGTTCTCTCGCAATCCAACAAGCAGATATACTTGCTTGACTATGGTTTGGCTTCCAAGTTTCTAGACTCTGATGGTAAACATAAGGACTTTGGTATGGATGCTAGGAAAGCTCACGACGGTACTTTAGAGTATAGCTCCAGAGACTCGCACATTGGAGCTCATTCAAGGAGGTCCGATCTTGAAACACTTGGTTACAATCTCGTTGACTGGCTCACTGGCTCTTTGCCTTGGAAAACCACAGAAGTGCTTTCGGAACCGGACCTGGTACACGCTTTAAAGAAAAATTATATGAGTGATATAAAATCGTTCCTGAAAACTAGCTTCAAGACTGAGTTTTACCCTCAATTTATGGAGAAATACCTAGAGTATGTCACTAGTTTGGAGTTCACACAGAAACCGGATTATGATTATTGTCGCAGCTTGTTCAAAAGTGAATTGATGAAGAATGCAGACAAAGAGGTGTCCCTGAAACTAGCTGAGCCCCCTAATTCCCCAATGGGCCGCAAATTATGTTACTCTAGGAGGTTTGGAAGGAAGAACACGCCAGCAGACTTCCTAGCTAGAAATGGCATCAAGAAAACATATGAGAGGGAGAATGTGTGCTCTTTAGAGAATGACTTGAAGTTAGAACTGCTAAGACAGACCATCAACATATCCAGTGAGGGTGTGAGGAAGCCATGTACTTCCAGAAACTTCTTCATTTCTGATGCAGATCTAGTGGCTCGGCTTAAAAAGTCGCTAATGCCTCACGACATCCTAGGAAAGAAGCTATCACCGAAAAATTTGCGGTCTAACAAGAAAGTACAAAAACGCAGAGGCAAGAGGACCCATAGGAACAGCATCGGGAAATTCGGCAACTTCATGGGCTCAGCAAAACAGTTCACTTGGGCTGAAATATTAGCGCAGAATCCAGAAGATATCATCAGAAAGGAAAGAAATGCTGCCAACAATGATGAGGAAGATGATGACGAAGATACCTGCAAATACAGGATCAGGAAACTATCCAACGCGTCATCAGAATGCAGTGATACGAATTTGCAATCGTCACTAATGCAAAAAGACTACCTTCAGGGTGTAAAACTGACTTATGCTATGAAAGAAGTACTTTCGATTTTTAAGAAAAAAGTTACCAACAAGGGGGGAAAAGAATCAGATGAGATTCCGGAAGAATTGAAGGGATATACACCAGCCATGGTGAAAATCTACAGGATCAAAGAGAAAAGGGAAGCAAAGGAAAGGGAAGCACAAAAGGTACAGACTGAAGTAAAAGCAACACCAAACCAACCTAGATGTACACGATCGATGAGGAATAAAAAGGTAGAAAAGAAAGTTGAAGTGCCTGTTGTAACTAGAACTACGAGAACTAAAAGTAATATTGACTGCATCAAAGTTAAGGAGGTTACAGTTAGTATTGAGAAACTGAAGATTGATGTTAAACCTAAGCCTAGACACGCGAAGAAGGAAGTAAAGGTTGCTGAACGACCTAAGTCACCTACAGCTAATAAAATTAAAAGTAAGTAGATTGTAGATTAAGTAAAAGTAAGTATTAGGCAAAGAGTATTTCCCTGGTAGTCTATGTTCCCCTGAAGTCAATTCAATTTAATAAAATATTGGTCAATTTGGCCACATCAATGTATAGTCAACTCATGTGTTACTGTTCTTAGCTATCTTGGTTGAATAGACGTTTTAATATAAGACTCAATCTTAAACCACATATTTGCTTTCCATCAGATGTTTTACCTAAAAAGCGAGCCTATATTGTCTAAAAATACTTTATTCTAAGAACTTGATAACCCGATCTGAATTATTTTTAACGACATGGTTTTCAGGCAATGTTTGTTTGTTTTTATCCAGAATCGCCGACCAGAACTCGCACGAACACTGTCCCGACCAACAGGCGGCGTCTGAGGAGCAGCAAACGCAAAGCATAAGCTGCTTTTACCAACAGTCCCGGACAAAACAATATGACATTACCATAATCATTGATCAGTTAATTTGAGGGATGTATGGTGAGACTGCAAGACCATTCTCTTGTCTAAAATTTCAATGATTGTCAGTTTGTGCCAAACATAAATGTGTTACAGCTGGGGACTGATTTACCACGGAAAAAGTTGTGCGCTAACATACCCCTACTACTTAAATCTGGCAATTTAGATGCCAGGATACAGTCTAAATCTAAACTAAACTAAACTTATTCTTTGTAACCTCTAACACTGACAGTAAACTTGGCCATGATAGAATTATGTTTAAGGCTTGAGTCGAGTCTTGTGCGAGGACTGTTATTGTCTAACGAACCGGATGATTTGCTGTGCTATGCCGGTAGATTAATTTTTGCCAAAAATGGAATCCTTCATCTTAAATCTATCTCGGTTAGCTGGGGATGGTGCACGTGCAGGATATCTCGCTCTTGGGATCGACTTAAGTCTTTAGGTAACTTGGCTCGCGTACCGCCGCTTAAAGCTTTCTGAGGTTGCTATGGGTCTTTCCATCTCTTTCATTAATGTATTTTTATTTTATCAAAATTTACTTTGGCACAAATGTTTTCTTTTTTACTGTTGTAAAACCATACAGATTCGGAGTAAAAAAGAAAGTCGTAATAATTTGTTATGTTAGGCGAGAGAAGGTCAAGTATATACAAGTCTTGCTTCACCTTACACCAAAATACATTAGAAATACTGCCCATTCAAAATAAGCCGCCTTAATAAATCAATTAATTATTTTCTCATTGCAAAATCGTTGAGTTTTATATGACAAAGTTGAAAACTGATTTAAATTAAAAAAATATGTTATGATTGTAGATAATTATAATTCAAATTTACAGCTGCATTGCCGATATGAAAGTTGTCTGTGATTTTATCATTGCTTATATTGATATTCAATTTTACCTACGCGTAAAGAAAAGTTTTTGTTTTACACGTAGAATAATTATATTAAGTATAATATGCGAACGGTTTCAAACGCTTTTTGTAATTTCGAGTAGACTTATAAATAATAAATCTGTTGATTAAGATTTTGCGTTTCAATTAATTTACCTGTAATGTAAGTAATTCCTAAATCGACTACTGCCGAAAATCATTACGATATGTTACTTGAGCAATAATTATTAAGTACGTATTTATTATAGTAATATTATTTCTAACATGCCTGTAATACTTACGCTACCCATTTTTTCGCGAAATGAAGATTACGCTCCAGTTAGGCGATGAAAAATTGGTCTATCTACTTATCTTTAGAAATTGATGTTCCCCATGTCTAAATAATAAAGTTAATTGTAATGAAAGGAGTAAGGCAGATATTATTTACTAGTTTTTGCCCGCGGCTACGCTCGCGTAAAATTCGGGGTAACACAGAAGAGATCTTGTTAGTCACAGCCCGCTTGCCAATTTATAGCTTTTTACGTTGAAAATTGCAGAATCCTACTATTTTTCCTATCGCTATATTTTGGAAAATTCAAACAAAATCTTTATAAATTGTAGCCTATGTGCTGTTCTGATATATAAGCTACATTACTGTAAAGTTTCATTTAAGTCCATTCAGTAGTTTTTGCGTTAAAGAGTAACAAACATCCAAACATACTCGCAAACTTTCACATGTATAATCATTGAGGATAGAATGTATAATATTAGTAGGATTATAGTGGTCGGGAAAACTGAACTGACCCTAAAAGCCGCTTGAATTTACTCCCGCCACAAAAAATCTGGCCTACGTTGTTTCTACATTTTATTTTACTCTAATGTTAAGGCGACATAATAATAACGCCTTGAAATTTGAGTTAGTAGTATTCACTTTTTTTTGTTACGGTATCAATAAACCTGAATAAACCGGTAAAGTTGATTTTGCTACATCACTAACCCTATCGTGGCCGAGAGGCAATTGACAAGCGGAATGAATGACAGTTGCACAATCACCTTACGAAAGAGATGTTTTGATTGAACTTTGATTTTAAATTATGTGCCTAATTACCTTGTCCACTACAGTGTTGGTGACAAGTAACTTAGGTCCTCTAGCGGTCAGTTAATTTGAATACGAAAAGTATAATATAGTGAGTGATAAATGACATAACCTTAAACACAAACTTCCTGCAAGCCATTTAACTTAGTTTTGTTAAGTAATTGGTATTGGTACTCATTTAAAATGGAAAACGAAGTAAAGACTGTTATCCGTGTGGGTTCAAGGAAGAGTGAGGTAAGTTTCTCTTAGTTAATTAGATATTATAAACAGAATCTGTGCAAACTTTTATGCTTCTCATGATGATAAGAAAATTAATGCACTAGATAAGGCCTTATTGATTTGTTAATAACCATGACCCCTGTTTTTTAAACTCATTTTTTTCCTTTATTGTACATTTGAATATCTTGCATATGCTGGAACTAAAAAGTAATGTGTTCTGATCTCAAACATTTTGTAAAATGTAAACTTTTAAAGATTAATAAAAAGCTATCCTAAATTTTGAGACAGATCCAGCCTGAGGCATGTGAATAATTAAAAATGCTTGACATTAAATTAAGTGTGTAATATTTGAGTTAATTGAATTCATTGTTTACCCATAATCCCATAAATTATAATACTTGACTGCAAAAGCGAAAATTGGCCTAAGCCTTAGATATGTGGACTTCTGTCAAAGAATAAAATTGTATACCACATACCAGCACCAATATCTGACACAACAAAGCTGCACAAATTATTTCAGGTGCAGTAAGGCACATCAGATATTTTTCCACACTCCATTGTACATAGAAAAAAGTAATAACAATGATTATCCTAATGTTTTGGTTTCAGCTTGCACTCATCCAAACTAACTATGTGATAGACTGCCTGAAAAAGGCCAATCCTGAAAAAGAATTCAAAATAGGTATGTGATATTTAAGTCTGATAAATATAGAATCACCTATTGAAGTGGTCTCTGCCTACCCCTGTGGGAAAGAGGCGTGACTGTATGTATGTATGTATGTTTTTATTATTTTTATTGGGAGCCTGTAGAGATGACCCACAGCTGGGCAAAAACCCCCATGTCCTCTGTCACACCATCAAAGTATATTCTCTGGCTATAGAATTACATACACACTCATCACCTCTCCCATCCCGACATACCTCTTTCACTTCAGCCACATTCATTAATCTCTTCGTACATACTTTTTTGTTCTGGGTAATCTTGACCTGACCTTTTTCCAGAACAGTCCAATTCCAATTTAGTCTCAGAACATCCATCTAAAATCTAGGCCTTATCCTTCAAATACATATACCCATCCACACTTCCCATATATCTCTTTACTGCTGCTATAGAAAAATATTTATTAAAATAAAGTCCTAATGAAACTTAAGTCTCACAAGGTGTAACATGTTTTTAGGAACCTGTTAAAAATTAAACAAAAACAAATTGTAGACAATACATATTATTAGCTACACCTTAACATATAAATATGTGAGAGGGTCAATAGCTATCAATGACATTCATTGTTCT
>BHDV01065368.1:14969-31258 GCA_005406045.1 Adoxophyes honmai
GGACGGACGGACGGACGGACAGACAGCGAAGCCTCAGTAATAGGGTCCCGTTTTTACCCTTTGGGTACGGAACCCTAAAAAACGACAAACTAAATAAAGACACAAACGACACGCCACTAAACGAAGACAAAAAGATTACATAAACAGATTCCATTCCACCTTACTAGCTTAAACTTCGACAAGAAAAATAACTCAAGGTTGAACTTAACCACGCATTGAAATAAACCGTAGACAGTACGCATTTCGATTCGGATGATAAGTAACGAAGTCAATAAGGAAATAGATTAGTTACTCTCGAAATATATTATGTTAGAGATGAGGTGTGATGCGCCCAAGGATGCTTTTAAAGATGGAGTCTCTGAAACAAACAACTGAACGAAACTAGTTGACTCTGGTGATGTTAGTGAGATGTACAGTCAACAAATTTGATTCCTAGGCCACTATAGAACTTTGTCGCATTGACAACGTCAACGACTTCAAATAATGACAACGTCGGTGCGTGTCAGACAATTATCAACTCTCCAATCACAATATGAAATAATCGTAAAGCGTTTAAACGTTTTAGCTCCAAATCATGAAATTAAAAAGAAAGTTTGACAGACAGACAATGACAATTCCAGTTAACCTTCTTTTATACGCAAGTGTGACAGAGAAACAAATAGACGATACTCTTTCAGTGAAGTTTTGTCAGGAAAGTATTTTTAGGTTTCATCCCGATTTCTATGACATGAAAGTTATTGATACCTAAACAAACTCCTTTTCTATTGATTATCGATGACACATTTTTGAAAAAGTTAAGATGTCATCACGACATACGTAATGCAACAATCAATGTCACAGAAGATAATCAAATAAATTTATTACGACATAGTTCTACAGTGGCCTAGGAATCAAATTGGTTGACTGTACAGGGCTAAATCTCAAAGCTTAGAGAATCTAGCGTTTAAGATAACGTCAACGAAATGATTGATGAAGAACGAAAAGTTATCTTAAAGTATTTTTGTAGGCAAGATTTCAAAACGTCTGGTTTAGAATTTTACATTTAGACATGGTACTTGAAGAGGTAAGGTTATTCTGTATTCCAAGAATTGTGGGAATACCCGGTTGGTAGTTAAAATTACTTTTTATGAACGATTTTTTTATGTCACAGATTAAATATTTATTAAACCTGGAAACTGCCTTGAGGTTCAATACTAACTAATATTCCGGAAGTTCATACCAAAACTAATAGTAACAGGTTGCTAGCCTGTCGCCTAGAATATACCTAAACCTATTTCCTTAGTCGCCTATTACGACATCAAAAGGAATGGAAAGGTGCTATTTTCAACCCGACATCACACGGCAAAAGGCAGGGTGTTCAAACAAATAATTTCGATTTAGGTACTTTTTTTTGAATAAGAGGTTTAGCCTAGAGGATAGCTCAAGTAGTGGGGCGTTTGTGTTTCTGGGTGTATAGCGGCTACACAGCACTACAGTCACTATCTTCCATCTTGCGGGCAGAGAACTTTACCAATACATATTAGAAATGACCAGAAAACGGCGTCACCAACGGATGCAGATGTAGCTGAGCCTGAGAAAGGATTGTATTAATGTATTTATATTTAATATCAATACGTCATACGAGATCAGTCCTTTGTTTGTCGTCCCATTTAGCGGATCTTTGCTAATTAAGAATCACAAAGGCTTTACTAACACGTTTTTATGGATTACTGGCTGTTGCTGACCACTCCTTAAGAAAGGGTAAAACGCGGATAGTTGCCCTGATTTCAATTAATCGCGAATGTAACATGTTATCTTATTTATCTATCAAGAGATTCTGCGGCTACAACTAAGTTGAATATATGGCACTTCTATGTACATGGGACGTGATCAAAGCATTTGCGGGATTGAGGGCGATTTGATGGTGCATCTATCCTAAAATTTATATACATGGGTTTGGCAACTATCCTTTATATGGGACTAGCTTTCCGCCCGCGGCTTCGCCCGCGTGGAACTCGGTTATATTGCGGTATAAAGCACAACTATAAGAAAACTTCTCGTTTCAAACGACACACAGCGCCATCGATCTATCATCTATCAATCTATCAAGTAAACTATATTTTTGTTTTCCCTCGGGAACATCAATTTTTCCGGGATAAAAAGTAGCCTATTATTTAATCCGGACTTCTATCTTTACGTCTGCAAAATTTCAAAGCAATCGGTTCAGTTGTTACGGCGTGAAAGCGGAACAAACAAACAAGTAAGTAGTAAGGATAAGGATAGTTGTCTCAAAATTGAGAGGTCTGCGAAAATTGCCAATACTATAGGAATTGGACATCCTGTATTCGTAATTATTTCGCAACAAATTAATTGCGTAGTTTAGCTTAATCTTGAAGCATGCCCCTACGATAATATAGGTCGTGATTGTGATAGGGACACGATTGGTATCAATCACAGTGATAATATCTCTGTGATATCGTGACCTACCTTCGGAGGTTTTAGGTGATATGACGCCTATGGGCGTTAAATATAGTGGGTATACGGAACGTACGGACCGATTGATTTCTGACCAACCTATTCACAGTAAACGTCTTAGAATCATAGCATTGCTCGAGAAGATCTTTTTTGTTACATTTATTGTGATCACGTTCTGCGGTGGAATGTATTATTTTAGTTTTTTGAGCTATTTGTCGTATAATAGGTACATGTTGTAGTTGCTATTGTATCTTTATTTTTTAGAAAAAGACGTGCCTAGTTTCTAATTCTTGGTATGCATGTTTTTTCAGCAGCGCTGGTACCGGGTAGACTAACAAAAAGAGACTCTTACTCCTACTTGCAAAAAAATTTTGATAGTGATTTTTGATTTTGCAGTTGATCGGAACTCTGAGCTGTGTTGATCAGTAAATTTATTATTGCTTCTGAAATTATTGTATATGTACCATCGCGAACAGGGATTGCTGAGCCACTTACCTATGTTTGTAACTTGGTCGTGTAATACTAATCCAATAGCTGACATCTAGTCCGTCACATCGGTCATTGATTACACGTCTAAATTGCGAACACTGGCAAGTGGCCCAACAATCCCGGTTCGTGATGGTACCTTGAAATTTCGGATTGGAAGGTAATGTTTGAATGTTTGTTTCGGATTGTTTGTCTACAGTATTAGACGATTGCCAAGTTGTGACGTTTGTCATTAAACTATCTGATAAAGATAGTGTTACTATTATATCAGAAGTCCAATCTATTAACACTACGGTTATAGCGATAGAAATCGGTTCTTGAAAACGTTTAAAAATATTATATAAAAATATCTTATCATTACATATATATTATCATTTCCTTAGAAGTTTTAGTAAAACTACATACGTCCTAAATGATGATTCAAATAAATATTCACTCTTACAAAATATAAAAGTAAAGTCTTTAAATAACCCCACTATTCATTTGTGGTCGCGTTAAGAATAACGTCTCTCCCTTTCATCCGTGGCTTTACAGAGGCGACTAAGGTACATTTTGAGCGACAGGCTAGCAACCTGTCACTATTAACACACACATATATTCTCACGCCTTTATTCCCAAGAGGGGTAGCCAGAGCACATGAATTGAAAAATCCAATGCCACGTTTAGCAATTTCAGGGCAACCAGATGGTTAAACGTGATATTGCAGTGACAGGTTGCTAGCCCATCGCCCACAATACACTAACCCTTTCCCAGAGTCGACTCTTACGACACCCACGGTAAGAAAGGGGGAGGTGCAATTCTAACCCGGCACCACATTATTATACATCTTATAAATTACGCTAAAAGTAGCTACGTAGTGTGAAATAGCCATGGTTTTGTCCATGTCGTTTCGCATGCTCTGCCTACCCCATTTAGGAACACAGCATAGTAAAACAAGAAACATACCGACAATTTTCCAAAAGAAGGTCAAGACTTTGACACTACATAGAAATCTGCCTTGAACAATTTTCAAAACCGTACAAAATGACGCGACCATTGTTACAGAAATGGACCTAAACTGTACTCACAAAGAAGTTGTTATAAATCTTGTTCAGAACAATAACTCTGAGAAAAACATGGTTGCAGATAATAGAGGTAACAATGTTGTAAATGGTGCGCCATATGAAATGGAAGACCGAGTTAAAGACGGTAATATTTATAATGATTTCAGACAAGGAGACACTTTGTCCTGTATTGTTGACGTACGAGGATGTGCTACATGTAATGTCTAGGAGATATACAGCATTGTAGGTGAATGAGAGTTTCATAGAGACTTCATAGAGAGATTTGGGGATAAAGCAGATGAATGCTATCATTTTGGTAAGCGAAGGTAGGGGTATTGTCGAGCGAGACTTTTTGAAAAAACACACCGCAATCACTGGCTGGAAACTTTTTTAAGAATCACCAAATGCAGTGGCAAAATTGAGTTGCATTATGTACAGATAGAGCGCCAGCGAAGATAGGGAGTCGCATAGGAAAATGTATGTTTTCTAAAACGTTTGAAATGCCAGCCAAAAAGGTTAAGAACCGCTGATCAAATGGTTAAACAAAATCTCGTAAAAAAAGTAAAGTAAAAAAGTAAAAGTAAAGTAAAGTAAGTTTATTTGCAAAAATCATGGTACATAAGTTGGTAATTTAAACAATAATGTTGATCAACACGATTTGCCATTACAGTGGCATGCAAAAGTTAAAAATTCGATGAATAGGGTGAAAGTATAAATCGTTATCAATTTATTATCCTATAGCAACAACAAAATTAACCAGCTAATGCCTAGACATGCATCGACTAGAATACTAGATAATAAAACAACTCTTCTGAACAAAATTACCAATCTAAGGCACCTAAATTGATTTGCGGCTACAAGAGATAGAAAAAGAATAAAAACTTTATAGTTCTCCGTTACAGCGTATTGTTCTCACAAACAGAAATAAGTAACCAAGCATAATATAGTATGATGTAAAGGTAATCACAGTTTCGGTAGACGATGTTTACTCAGTGTTGCCTTGTTTGTAGCTTCTAAGAATTAGGTGTGACAAGACGGACAATTTACTGATATCCTCTTGAATATGCATACATAAGTCGGTAAATATTTTAATGGATGATTTTGGGAAAAATAAATGATCCTCTGCCGTGACGTCAGATGTGTTATTCTTTATAGCAAACACTCGTCGACGCGTTGTCAAATATTTCTTAGAATATGACAAATTTGGGAGAAATTTTTTATCTTTAATATTAGTTTTAGATTTAATTTTAGTTCTAGTTAAGTTAATTTTTAGTATAAGATATTTATAAGTTTTATTGTTTTTTCTGTACAGTTATGTTGTTATTTAATAAACTTAGTATTTAAATGTTAATAAGTTAAATTGTACCAATGTTTTTAGGTAAATTGTCGCATAAAATGAATGCCGAAATTCAATTGATTTTGTGTCTGAGAATAAAAATATTACAGGTAATTTTGACACCTTGTCGTTACGTTCGTCGATGGGTTTAGTTTGCTACGTTAGAAAATAAGGATACAGGATTTCAAAGCCTATCTTCTTATGGGGTAGACAGAGCACACGAAACGTTACAAAGATAAAACTATTTTAAGTCTCATAATTTTTTTTAGCATTTTTTTTATGTTTTACTTTAAATAAGAGAGATTTACCTAACAGTGACAGGTTGCTAGCTTGTCGCCTAAAATATACCTCAACCTCTTTTCCTTAGTCGCCTCTTACGACATCCACGGAAGGAATGCAGAGGTGTTATTCTAAGGGCCCTTCTAAACGGGCCACATTTTACTGCAATTTATGGCCCGGCAATTATGTACATCTTGCTTTAGTGTACGAAGAAAGAACGAGGTAGCAATAGTTGCCGGCCACAAATTGCAGAAAAATATTGCTCGTTTTAGGGCTTGAAAGCCGACGCCACATAGTTGCAGATGTAATTGGTATCCACAACAACAAGACAACAAGAGTTTCAAGTTTAAATAAACAGTCTAATAAATAAACCTGACAAACACTATCGAAACAATGGTAGTAGGTCAAACGACAGCCCTGTTTGAGCTGTCACACTATCTGACAGTTGAGCCTGTTATCTGTTTGTTTAGTTATTGTTGGTTCGGCGCCGGCGCCGGTATAAGCCCACTGGTGGGCAAAGGTTGTACCATAGCTGACGACATATATCACCCCTGCAATTGATGTATTGAGTATGTGGGAATGACTCTTTTGAACTGTATTTACAAAGGCACCGATAGATGGCGCTGACCCCTTTGTTTGTTAACGTTTTGCTCCCTAAGATTCTTTATAAGCAGAGATCGGAAAAATTTGCGACATTGTTTGCAATTATGTGGACATGACTCGAAAATTAAGCAAAATGTTATTCAGTTAATTAACTTTTTACATACATCCATACATACATTATAATCACGTCTACGTTCCCAAATAGCGTAGGCAGAGCACACGAAACGTGAAATAGACATAACCATGATTGTAACTATTTCAAGCTTCGCAGTCACTTCTAGCATCATTATTTTAATTTTGTACTTGACATATAATTTGATTCCTAATCAATAAATGTAAAAGTTTGTTAAAGTACTGATTTTTTTTTAAAAATTGGCAGTATATTTTTCCAAGTCGTTATTTATTTATTATAAGTAGATAAATATTTACGGAAACGATACCCATTTTAAATACGAACCTTTTGCTTATTATTATTTATGTAATTTATCGTCGTCGTAACGTTATTTTTTTTAAGTTTATAAGTAAACCACCACACTTTGTAAGTAAACTATTATCTCCAAAAATTCAAATTATATTTCAATTAATTGTTAATTAACAGTTTGATTAATTTTGGAGTCATGTCCACATAATTGCAAACAATGTCGCAAATTTTTCCGATCTCTGTTTATAAGCGAAGATTTTTTACATATTAACGTGTCAGTGCTGTGTTTTAAAATAATTGAAGAAAAGTCTAGTGGTCAACAGATTCCCATAGCATCTCTCTCTAGTCTAGGCAGATGTTATGTGAGGCCGGAGTCCACAGAGAAGAAGTTGGAAGATATATTTACGCAACCGTTCGTCGAAACTTTGCTAGCGCGATGTAGGATCGGTTAGTTCATCTATTTGACGCATGTGGCGCTGGGGCGCTACACGTCCTTTACGTAGGGTAGCATTGTTAAGTATGGATTAGGCGCAGCGCAGACGACTGACATTTTGTGCGATCGAGTCTGTGGCGCACAAAAAGTCTGCGTGGATTGTATACAATGAGCATTAGATTTTTTGCGCGTCGTGTGCGTTACTGCATATAATTCCATAGGTTCTTTTTTCACAGACTAAAAGGTCCGTCGCGGATAGTCTGTCTACGAAGATGCGTACTTTACGTAGGGCAGCATTGTTAAGTATGGATTAAGTACTTGTAATTGCGAAGCCGTAGTCACGTTTTGGTACTTCAAACACACGCATGCGCGCCGAATGATAATAGTTGAAGCAAGTGTAAATGATTAGTTATTATGTCGACGTCTACTACGAGTGAGCGAGCAAGACAGTAGACAAACCATCGCGAGCAGGGATTGTTGAGCCACTTACTTACGTTTGTAACTTGGTCGTGTAATACTAATCCAATAGCTGACATCTAGTCGGTCACATCGGTCATTGATTACACGTCTAAATTGCGAACAGTGGCAAGTGGCTCAACAATCCCTGTTCGTGACTGTATATATTTGTCTCCGGAGTCGCTGTTAAAGACTGTGGTGGTACCAGGATCGCATAGACAGGAGGAGCCCACGTACTATCGCGAACAGGGATTGTTGAGCCACTTACCTGTGTTTGTAACTTGGTCGTGTAATACTAATCCAATAGCTAACATCTAGTCGGTCACATCGGTCATTGATTACACGTCTAAATTGCGAACACCGGCAAGTGGCTCAACAATCCCAGTTCGTGACTGTACATACAAACATCACACCTATATTCCCAAATGGGGTGGGTAGAACATAAGAAGCAAGAAACCTTACGTCAAAACCATCACGTTTCGTAGCCACTTCTAGCATATTTTTAGGTATTTAGTTAATAGGTACAGTCAAGAACTTTAATTCACGAACCACCATGGAACCAATGCACAGTAAACGTCAGTAGTGACATCCCATTAATTATCAAGGGAAATCGTAATGACTTTTTCTTTGAAAAGGTTCCATGGTAGCTCAAGAATTAAAGTCCTTGACCATACAATAGTGGTGGGTTAGTCTATCGCCTAAATTAAGACTAAGGAAATGGGTTAAGAATGTTAAGATATATAGGCTTCAGGCTAGCAACCTGTCACTATTATACCTGCAAACTAAAAATAAAAAGATGCTAGAAGTGGCAACCACAAGTGAAATGGTAACGATTTTCTCTGCGGAGGGTTTCGTAAGCTCTGCCTACTGTTAAGTATGTACGAAAATAATCATAAAAATTGAGCGATTCGCGCTTCACCGTAATTTAAGTTAAGAATAGGTAGAGTAGATTAAATGGCGCTTGGCGTCTACTTATCACAAGTGATAAGTCAAAATCTGTCGGTGATAACGATTCAGTGATTGCAGGTGATAAATCATTGGAACGACCTCGTCACCAAATTAGCTGCTGAAGTGTGAAAATATACTGCAACTTGTAAGTTATCTGTTGCCGGCGATTTTATGTATTTTTAATCCTCTCTGGTGGTGTCGGAATAGAATAAAACCTCTATTTCTTCCGTGGATGTCATAAGAGGTGACTGGATAGGTTTAGGTGTGCTTTAGGCGACAGGCTAGGAACCTGTCGCTATTACATTTGTTTTAATCTGTTTCCTAACCTAAAATTATGCTAGCGAAGCGTGAAATAGTAAGTTCGTGTCGTGTTTTGTGTCCTCTGCATACCCCATTTTGGGACACAGACGTAATTGTATGATTGTATGGAGCATGTTTCTTTGTTATTTAGTAAGAACGAGAAATAAGTACGCACAGAGTGTAAAAGACATCCCTGTTGATAATTAATATGAGGAAATCCGTAGACGAACTAATGTCACCGTTCACCGATGTAGCCCACCGGATTAGCAAGTTGAAGTGGCAACGGGCAGGCCACAACACGCAAAGCTTGCCGATGGGGGTTTGAAAGTGCTCAATTGTTTTTTCGTGTGGTTTAGATTAGGGTAACCGCACCAGTAATTGACATAGAACCAGTAATGGACAATGACTCTTATTTACTACCCACTAAGGAAAAGTCATTTGTTTTACAACAATCAATTCACAACTCTATGGTCTTTAAATTATGAATGAAGTGTCCATCACTGGTGCTTGTCAGCTTAAACCGTCCATAACTGGTGCCGTCACCCTAACACCTCTCCATTTCTTCCATGGATGTCGTAAGAGACAACTAAGGAAATAGGTTCAGGTATATCAGTACGAAGGCCGCTATAAAATTACATTTGTAAAATGCTACATTTTAAATAAATACTTTTTGTATTTTAGACGATAGGCTAGCAACCTGTCACTATTTCTGCCAACTTACAACTACATAAAAATATGCTAAAAGTGGCCATTTTGTTTTACGTTTCGTGTGCTCTGCCTACCCCATTTAGGTAAACCGACGTTATGTATGTATGTGTTAAAATATTGAAGTTTTTTCAAACGAAATTGTCGCTAGTTTTTATCTCTATGTTGTTTAGAAGTGGGCGAGATAACAATATATCAATCTAAGTAACTTAAAACTTAATATCTGACACGAACACAATCTATACCAGTGCGATTTTCATTCGTCATTATATATCTCAGCTGTCGAATATATCTTTATCAATAACTTATCTGGAGACAGAAAATCGGCAACTGGCGTTGGAAAACTGTATATAGACTCGTGTAAAGCCTATATACCTATATATTTTTCCTCAAATGGATTAAGATATAAATGGATTTAGGATTTACGGACTTATATAACTATCTATGTTATCTGTGGAAATTGATAGGTTGGAATTTACCATTGATTTTTAAAGTTTTCTTTGACGGAGTCGCGAAACGAAACATTTTATAATTGTTTTTATAACAATAAACAGTTATAATTTATAATCACACCTGTGTTCCCAAATGGGGTTGGCAGAGCATACGAAACGTTAAAAAACCAAAACCATAACAATTTCACCGTTTCATACCTCTTATTTTAAATAGGGGACATGAAAAACCAGCCAAGTGCGAATTGTATTCGTGTTTGAAGTGTTCCGTACTAAAAACTGACAAAAAACACGTTTTTTGAATGGGAGCTTTTACTTTATTTTGAGTATTTGTTGATATAGCAGCAATAGAAATACATAATTTGCAAAAAAATCTACAGCCAACGTGAGATACAGCCTAGCGACAGGTGGACGGACGGCAAAGTCTCAGTAATAGGGTCCCGTTTTCACCCTTTGGCTACGGAACCCTAACCCATCTTACTATGTTGAACGTTAAATTATGACGTCACCCGAGTATTACTGGGTTACTCAAACATATCACGATCAATCATTGTTATCAAATCACAAGGAAGGCGTTAAAACGTGGAAAACTACGTAAAGTACGATTTTTGATACATTTTTAAGTGCTTCAAGGACGCTATAGCTTTTTCATGTAACCTAAAATCTTGCGCGTGGTGCCGGGTTTAGAATAGCTTCACCATTTCTTCCGTGGATGTCGTAAGAGGCGACTAAAGATAGGTTAAGGTTAAGCGAGGGGCTAGCAACCTGTCACTATTATAACTGCCAACTCACATCCTAAAAAATATGCTAAATCTGGCCACGGAACGTAAAAATGGAACTGCACACAGCATTGAATAACTTTTCGCCGTATGCCGGTTTTCCTTACGATGTTTTCCTTCACCGAAAAGCTCGTGGAAAAAAAATCAAATTAATTTCGCACAAAAATTTCTAAAAATTCAAAGGTAAATTTGAGATTCGATCGTACAACCCTCTGCATAAGAGGCCACAGGTCAAACCGCTGGGCTACCACGGCTTCTGAAACGGCATCGAATAGTCCATACACATTCAATTAATAACCCAAACAGTCCGCCATTTAGTTACATCATAACCCGGCCTTGTGGGCTCAATTGTCCAAAATTGGTGTGATTTGTGGACAAAAGTTTAGGCATTCTAGTAATTAGTCTAGTTATTAGTTAGTGACCTCAATATTTGGAGCGTTAAATCCTCTTTTTCCTTTGAATGGTTACGTCAGATTTTCACTTTTTTTGTAAATTGAGACACTACAAGGAAATATTGTCTGTCAGTTTCAGTGTCAGTTTAGAATAAGACATACATACGTACAATCACGCCTGTGTTCCCAAATGGGTTAGGCAGAACACACGAAACTTGACATAGACAAAACCATGATTATGACTATATCACGCTTCGCAGCCACTTCTAGCATAGTTTTAGGTTTAGAATAGTTTTTGGTGTAAATATTGTCCAGTGATATGTTAGAATAACACCTGTCCATTTCTTCCTTGGATGACGTAAAGTTTAAAGTAAAGGAAACTTACTTAGGCAGGTAAAGATTATGTTTTAGGCGACAGGCTAGCAACCAATCACTTAGCTATTCATCTGTTTTTGATTCTAAAGTTATGCTATATGTGGCTGCAGAACGTGAAATAGTCATAATCTTTTCTATGTTACGTTTCGAATAGTGTTCAATGACCTAAGAATGTCTTGTGCCGATTGTGAGTACTTATAAACAATTAAATACCATAATATTTGGGTACAGTTTGTTCATTACAATTCATAATTCTATTGTCAGAAGTCGTAGTAAGTAATTATGATGATTATAAAAGGTTTGATGTTATTATAGTTTGACTTAAACCCGTTTGGTGTCAGTTTTAGACATTGAGGATAGAACCTATATAGTACTAATGTCATCTTGGCTGTTCGGAAATTATTCCGCAAACAATTGAAGTGATCGCTGTGCTCTTATTGGCCGGTCCAAGATCGCGCGTAACGCTAGTGCCTTTTTCTCTACGGTTATTGGCTCTGTAGTTTCTGTGACAGTGACGGTGACGTTTAGTATGTTGAAATCAACAAACTATTTGCGGACCGGGGTTGCGAACATTGTTTCTCTATAGGTTCTATCCTCTATGGTTTTAGAATATCGACAGCCACTGGATAGTGGAGAGGCGTTTATTCCGTGCTTATTAGCACGTGTTATTTAGCTTTTTACCAAAAATCATACTAAAAGTTGCTACGAAAAAATAAGTTTGTAGTCATTTCTTTATCTACCTATGTAATGTTTCGTCTGCTCTACCTACACCATTTGGGGACACAGGCGTGATGTATGTACGTGTGTTAAAAAAGTAAACTTATGCACGAGTTTCAGATAGCAAAATTATGATCCTAAGTAAAAAACCACTACACACAAAAAGTCTACAAACAAACAAGATTGTCCTTAAAAACCCTGTGAATTCGAAAATCATCTAAGAACACTAATAAAATACTTCCTTGTTCATTATACAACCGTTGACGACTTTTTAATAGCTATAATTCCATATTACATATACTTATATTTTAGTAACCCTTTTTATATAACAATAAAACTAAGATAACAACAAAAACTCAATGACCGTTAAACATTTGACGCGACCTTGAAAATTAACCAATGAGGAGTCAACTCAAAAAATCGACCAATCATAGATGAGACAGTTCTGATTGAATAAAACGCCATCTGTTGACGAGCAGCGCTCACTACGAGTGCAAGTGTACTAAAGCGAAGACACACAACTACACTAAACACCTGTACACATTCTACTACTCGTAGCTACGAACTTGATTGACCGAATCGTAAAAGTGAGAGTGTATTTCATTGATCTCCTAAATTCAACCTTAAGGTGAAGGAAACAAGCCGACAATACGATATGGTGAAATGCAGACATAAGCTCTATTGAAAGTAGGTTGAGTCTGACATGTGAGACATCAATAGATGCCGCAAAAAATAATTGAAGAACGGAAATTTACAACCACAACACGTTGTAGATTTATTCAGTTTTTGTTGACGAAATTTTAACTGTAACATTTTATTAAAAATACCTGATCGTGTATGGAGAATTATTTCAGCATTTCTCCAAATATTGACCACTACGAAAAATTTGCAATTTTTATGTTATTATGAGCCAATTCTATTTATTCTAATGAGAAAAAAAGCCAAAAATTCCATAAAACTAAATTTAAATTACTTCCTGTGTGTGGTGTACCCAGTACAAGGTTGACACAAAATTATAACACTATAGGAAAAACTTTTGGAGCTTGTAATTTTGAATAACATAATAGATGCAGAAAAGGTAGAAAAACCCACAAAAAACATTATGGCGCAAGTGTTTACGAAGACTAAATTTAAAAAATTGCGATCCTTAATCTGGTAAAGTCGGTAGATTTCAGTAGAGTATTAAATTCTGTGCATTGGCTTAATGAAAAAAATTGAAGTTCATTACAGCTGGCTGGCTGATTATAAATTAAAAAAAAAAATAGTTTCAGCGGATACGACCATCGTTCCATATTTGTAATTTTAACGGATAATCAATATAACCATCCCATGATTCTTCAGTGTTCGGTTTTATAGCCTGTCACTCATTTCATTTCACGTTGAACAGTAAATAATCTGGTTATTTACAATTTATTTTGCATTTGCATATGAATTTATGGCATTGACGAGTGACCTTCATAGTTTTCAGTTCCATGGACTGTTTAAAATACGATTTACTAACTCAAAGTGCCGATTTACCAAGCTATTACCAATAAACTTTTGAATTCTGGGTAGTTATAAGCTAGAAATTTTACTAATTACAAAACATATCGAGATATTTTCCTTCGTTATCACTGAGATTTATAACAAACACTAAAAATACGAAATGATTTTAGCGCGTGTTTATTTTGTGAAGTAATCGCCAACCGGTCAATTAAAAATAAACTTCATCGCATTTTCATGTAATTATGATAAAAACTGATAGTTAACCAAACTTTATCGTCATTAAACTTTAATAACGGAATCAAAGGATTCAATAAACGAGAAGTGTTCCAATACATAACATTGCATCAATAGTTGACAACAAGTCACCGGAAAAAACAAAAGCCAGTCAGCAATTTTGAATTCCGAATGAAATTACTTTTGCAACCAGCCAGTTGCACGCTTTAAGTCAGCCAATAAAAAAATGTTAGACGTCAATCAAGGATTAATGTGTCAACCGCCTCATTATAAAAAAAAAATCAACAGTCACATCTTAAGATGCCGATGACATTTTCTAAGGTTATCTTCAGCTCTTTCACTGACAAACTGTCAAAAATGACACTTCAACCGTGCATCAAACAACGCTCACCTTAGCGAAACAAAACAAAATCGACAGCCGCGAAAACTCACAACAAATCGGCTCTAAGGCTTCTGCTATAGCCTTATAAACCCTAGAACACAACACAATCACTTAGAATCACCGGTTACGGTTTACCGTGTTATTGCACGGTGTTTTTCATCACGGACACGTCAGGCAGTTACGAGCGACTACGCGGCACTGAGGCGCGAGGTTTTATCAAAGATCGCTGATAATAACAGATAGCGGCTCGGAGGTGCCGCGGGCAGACGTGTCGTGTATGGCATGCTTTAAGTTACTGGCCGTTTAGAAATGCATCGATTTAAAAATAATGTAATCGCTGGGATATTTTCGAAAAAAGGAACAATGGAATGAGATGCGTTCTGTTTTTGAATCAAGCCGCGTTTTCATCTCCCTCACTATTTAAAATCAGGGGAAATAGTTGCGATGTTATGTTACATTTTTGATTTACTATTTGTAAATGCAAACTTATATTTTGACTGTGATTTTTTGCAATAAGTGCATCTGCAAAACACTAGAACGATTTGTTTTTCAGTTTTTAACAGTTTCAAACGCACTAACATACACGCCCCTGTATTCCCAAACGGGGTAGGTAGAGCACACAAAACGCTAAAGATAAAACGATGACTATTTCACGTTTCTTCCACTTCTAGCACATATTTTTTTTGCTTTAAGGTACAATAAGTAGTGACAGGTTGCTAGCCCGTCGCTTAAAATATACCTTAGCCTTCCTTAGTCGCCTCTTACGACATCCCCGGAAGAAATGGAGAGGTGACATTCCAGACCCGACACCACACGGGAATTTCTGTCATTATTAATTTCATCATACGTAGTCAGTAATGATAATGAAATTACATCAATGTTTTGGGAGATACCGCACTGAGATTATGGTTACAACGACTACCATAATAAAATGAAGTGTAATCATAAAACGTATAAACCATATTATATCTTGCGGTAAATTTGACACGTAATTATTTGTATTGTAATAAAATAAGATAAACTAGAGAAAAAGTTGAGGAAAACCCAGTTTTTGGCAAATCAATTGGTTTGTAATCACTGATCAGGTTTTTAATGGCGCACGAGGTTCTCAATGGTTGAAGGTTGAAACAAGCTTGTTTGTTTTTTTGGGTTCTGTACCCAAAGGGCGAAAATGGGACCCTATTACTGAGACTTCGCTGTCCGTCTGTCACCAGGCTGTATCTCACGAACCGAGCTAGCTAAATTGTTGAAATTTTCACAGATTATGTATTGCTATTATTGCTATAAAAACAAATATTAAAAATAAAAGAAAATGATTATTTACAAGGGACTTCAATACAAAACTCGTGCTTTATTGCAATTTTCGGTCCGACTCGCACTTGGCCGGTTTTTTCACAAGTACAGCAAAAGCATCAATGGTGATTCAAGGCAGATCATAAGGCAGCATGTGGATCATTAAATTGCTCTGGAGTTGGCCTTCGCAACTAGGACGTGTCTCACGCACGTTTGTTTACTACTATGCAACAACACGTAAGACCTATCACACCCATGGAACTAAGTACTCAAAAGGGACGTAACTGATTACGATTTACAATAACATCAGTTAGTAACTGTACCTCGCAGACCAGCGAAGTTCTAAAAGGAGGCCAAATTCACCGCAGCGCAGACGACAGACTTTTTGTCACAAAAAGTCAGCATAGATTGTATGCATTGTGCGCCGGACTTTTTGCGCGTCGTGTGCGTTACTGCATATAATACCAAAGGTTCTATTTTCATAGACTAAAAAGTCAGTCGCGGATAGTCTGTCGTCTGCGCAGGGCCTTAGAAGTAAGTACCTGAAACCAGGGATGTCCTGGTTTTTTAGGTGGATATATTTGAAGAGATGGAGAGGATGACATAGGCTACTTTTTAACCGACTTCAAAAAGAGGAGGTTCTTAATTCGACCTAATTTTTTTTTATTTTTTTTTATTTTTTTTTTGTGTGTATGTTACTCGATAGCTCGGAGACCCGT
>BHDV01065368.1:56700-89466 GCA_005406045.1 Adoxophyes honmai
AAGAATTGGCCAAATCGGTTCGTGCGTTCTGGAGGTATTTCGTCAGGAAGGAAAACACGACTTATTTTTATATAGTAGATTATAAGCTAACAAAAAAAAAACGGTTGTCTGTAAAATCGGCTTACGGACGTTGGTTGAACGTGACAACGTCATAAGAAAATACTGAAGGAATGGTTCCATTTTTCGAAAGAACATTTTTGATTTTATTTTATTTTATTTTGAATGAATTACTACAGTATATTCATTAAATATTATAATAAAATTAATATATTTTGTATGCATTAAAAAAAATACAAAAAGAACTCTTTCGATACGGATTTGAACCTGTGACCTATTCCTCTACGGTCCACCGCTCTACCAACTGAGTTATCGATGGTTGAGAATTGGAGTTGAAATTCTGGTAAACTTTCTGCAACGTAATTTGTTTAATGGGACACCTCAGATCGAGGTAACGCCGCATACGTCATGTTTTTCGTGCGTACATCCGGCTCCAGACGAGATAATAATATAAGACGTTGTCACGTCAAAAAAAAAATCTCATTTCACACTCGCTATACGCACAAGATTAAACTAAATTAATTAGACGATTACTAATGACGTAATGACCTAATGACTAAATGACTGCATTGCGCACCGGGACGCTTATCATGTTAGGTATGATGATGGAACAATATTGTCGCGTTTGTTGGCAGACTTGCAAAGTTTATGGTCAGAACTAAATCTCTCGGTTGGTAGTCATGGGTTTTATTGAAGGCGAACGAATTGCTATCATAATCTTCCTACGCTGCTCTCGTTTATCTGCAAAATACACAAACACACATACACGCTCACGCTCAGCACAAATACACACACACACACACACACACACACGCACCACTCGTTGGGTATCCTGCCTTTTTTCCGAATTTTATGCAACCGAATTTCATTTGGCAACCAACATTTTGACGAATATTCACTTTGACAAGTATTAATTGGCAAATTTTTGTATGCCAACCTTTCATTTCGCCGAATTATTATAAAGACGAATATCATTTTGACATGAAACATTTGGAATATCTTTCACTTGGCAAATGTTACATTAGGCCGAAAAACTGTTAGACAAAAAACGTTTCGTCAGTTTATCACTTTCCTTTTCTTACGAAATCGTTACGTATTCTTCCTTTAGGCAGGTCAGACTTCGGTCAGGTTAGGTACGACGACGAGCGAAGCGAGGAGGAGTGTTAGGTTGAACCGCGACCTGACAACGCGCGAGCCGAGCGAGCGAAGCGAGCGTGCCGCGGCAGCGGCCGGCGAAGCGCCAGAACCGACTTTTTTATGATTCTCTTCATTATAGATACCCCAACATGTCCACAATTAGTAGCGCTAGCCAATGTAGTACGAGTATATAGGAAATTTAACCTTCTATGTAACTATACTATTATTATTTAAACATTTGCGAAATGTATATTATTCCAAGTGAAACATTCGGTTAATTGAAAAAAACATTTTGATAATTGTCCATATAAAACAAAAACGAAATGTTGAGTTGCAAATCGTGAGGTTGGGGAATGAAACTAATAATTTTAATAAGTTGCCAAATGATAATTCGGCAAAATGAAATTCGGCCAAACGTTGGTTGCGAAGTGAAATTCGGTAATAAAATTTTCGGGAATTCAATAGAGAACCCACTCGTTGAATGCTTTAGTGCTTTATTTAGTACCTATTTTAAATGTATTTTAAGTTTTGTTGATTTTTTTTGTACTAAAAAGTACTTTTTCTATATTTGCATAGAAAAAAATGTTTGACACTGTTTAATAATGTGTATCACATTCACATCCTAAACAATTGGTTTTTTTTAATACTTAATCCTTACCTCACCACTGATACACGGTGATATATTAAACGTGATACATATTATTAAAATGTAATTCAGTATCGCTAACTCACCGTGTCCTCCCGATATAAAAACAGCATCTCTCCATTTCTTCCTTGGATGTCGCAAGAGTCGTCTAAATAATTCTGTCACTAATTTTATCTAACTTTGGACCAAAAATTTTGCTTAAACAAGCTATGGAACGTGAAATATCTGTCACAATTTTATCTAACTTTGGACCAAAAATTTTGCTTAAACAAGCTATGAAATGTGAAATGGTAGTCGCCACGTTTCGTGTGCTCTGCCTACTCTATATGGAGACAGTTGTGATGTTTGTATGTATGTTTCTGTGTTAGTACATCGCGTCAGACGAGTTCTAAGACGCGTGCAAAAGCGTAAAAATATAAAAAGGTTAAAATTAGATTGCAATATTAGCTACAAGCTGATCCTGAGCAGATACTCAACAAACAAATAGTTAACACGTGAACGGACGTGATGTTAACAATATTAACCTAGTACGGTCAGCGTCATAAATACACGATAACATACATACATTCATACATACTTACAACGCCTATGTTCCCAAATGATGTAAGCATCTAGGCAAATCATGATTACTTCATGTTTTGCAGCACTTCTAAAATAATGTTACTTTTAAGAACAGATGGAACAGGTAAAGGGTGAGTACTATTAAATTGTCGCCAACATTTTCCGTAGTTTTTTTTTCGGGCTCGCAACCTCTTTGATAAAACTTTTCATATTTCAAATTTAGAACGTTTTTGCGTGTTTTAGCGTTGAAGTTCACATTCGGTTGTTTTTATCTGTCAAGATGTCGTCAAATGAAAAAAGCGTTCGTGAATTAATTATGCGAGAATTTTCAATAAATCCCAATATGTCGACTTTGGATCTAGCGAAGTTGTGCAATACAAGTCGTAGAACAGTGCAAAGGACCTTGAAAAAACTAAAAAAAGATGGAACTGTAGAAAGAAAGCAGCAAGAAGGCCATCCTACAAGGAAACGGAACAAAATATTGGATTCAAAGGTGTGTAAACTGTTTGATCAGAATCCGGCAATCTCTTCTCGAGATGTGTCCAAAAAAGTTGGTACTTGTCAAAGTAATGTACAAAAAATTAAAAAAACTTATGGTATTTGTACTTACAAGAAGCAAAAAGCCCCAAAAAGAACTGTAGAACAGTATAATCGAGCAATTAGACGGTCTAGATTTTTGTACACCTTGTTGGTTCAAAACACAGGTTGCCTAATTATTGATGACGAAACATATGTGAAAGCTGATTTCAAATCAATACCTGGAAACCAGTACTTTTCTTCTCGCAATGTCTCGGGTCTACATGAATCTGAAAAAGTGATTCCAGTAGAAAAATTCGCCAAGAAGTTCCTCGTGTGGCAAGCGATATGCCAATGCGGCATGAGAAGTTCGCCTTTTGTAACCACTGGCACAATAAACACGGATATTTATTTATCCGAATGCTTAAAGAAACGATTATTGCCACTTGTAAAAAAACACACTTTATCGACATTGTTCTGGCCAGATTTGGCAAGTTGTCACTATTCGTCACGAGCTTTGGAGTGGTACAATGAGAATTATGTCAATGTAGTGCCGAAGATTATGAATCCGCCAAATTGCCCAGAACTACGGCCGATAGAAAAATACTGGGCTAATATTAAAACAAAGTTGCGGAAAACATGCCAACCAGCCACATCATTGCCCGATTTTAAGAAAAAATGGATAAAATGTACAAAGCTGATCACAAATGAATCCGTGCAAAATTCTATGAGTCGCGTCAAGAGTAAAGTCCGAGAATTCTCTCGTCGTGCTCTGGAGAAACCTTAATTGTGTTAGCTGATCTATTTTATACGTTAAACTATCCTATAATAAAAAAAAATTAGTTACTATAACATTATTTCATTTTTTAAGACTTCATTCAAATGGCGACAATTTAATAGTACTCACCCTTTATAATGGTGACAGGTTGCTAGCCTGTCGGCTGAAGCATACCTAAACCTATTTCCTTAGTCGTTTCTTACGACATCCACGGAAGAAATGGCGTCTAAATCGGACCATCCGTTTGAGAGCTACAGACACAAACTTTGACGCCAAACTTAAAACCAACCTAACACACATCAAACCTGTAATCCCATATAAGGTAGGCAGAGCACACGAAAAGATACATAGAAAAAAACCATGACGTTTTGTGGCATTTTTTGAGGTTTTGAGTGGGCAGATATAGTAACAGGTAAACCAACCTAAACATTAAAAAGCAAGTTAAAAAAATGAAATATCAAGCCCGAAAGACAACAAATTAGTAAGTCACGAATATCTTTTTGCAATTATTCGGAATCGGCGAATCGGTCAAGGGCAAGCCTTGTTGCATTTTTAACTTTTTACATTTTAACATGTTTTGATTCGTTGTTTGACCTATAATGACCTGGCGTCTGTTGCCATGGGAACATATTTTTTTTTAGGTTAGGGTATTTTTAGGTATGCTGGTCATCTCTCCATTTCTTCCGTTGAAATAGTAAGAGGTGACTAAGGAAAGAGGTTAAGGTATGTTTTAGGCGACAGACTAGCAACCTGTCACTATTATACCGGTCAACTCAAAACCTGAAACATACGCTAGAAGTGGCCACGAACGTGGAATAGTCATGGTTTCACCTATGTAGCGTTTCGTGTGATTTGCCTACCCGTGACGTTTGTGTGTACCGTTCCCTAAATACCAGAATTGCAAAATACTAGATTGCCGACATACCTGCCTATCAAAATATCAGACTCCCGGAATACCAGATTTTCTTTATGCTACGTTCGTTTTTATAAAAGTTTTGTAAAGTACCATGTTCTCAATACACCATGTTCCATTTAAAACCGAATTCCTCTAATACCAGATAATGAAAACACCAGGCTCGCACAGGCTGTTTCGATATAAAAAAGAACATAGTATAAAGAAAATCTGGTATTCCGGGAATCCGATATTTTGAAAAGCAGGTATGTCGGCAATCTAGTATTTTGCTAATTTTGCAATTCTGATATTTAAGGAACGAGCGGTAAGTATGTATGTAAATTACTAAAAAACTTATTATTGTACAAAAAGCTAAATAATTCAGGTAAGTCTCATATAAAGAATACATGGAACAAAAGCGGATTCATCCCAAAAGATATCTCTGCCAGCCAACCTGTGAAATACATCAAAAGCAGTGGACTGCCTTTACACAAAATAACTAGTTCCACATACACACGCAAAAACATGACGTATTTTGTTATGACCCCAGGAAAGTCGTGATTCCAATATTACATAAGTTATATGGTTACATAGTTATATGGTTAACTTGCCTTGAAATGCAATTATCGTCCATATTTACATTACCAATTGTTTTTTTATTACCGCGGGCCTGAGAGACCTATAAACAGCCGTGATCATTAAAAAATAATATTCGTCGGTCGTAAAAAAATTAAGAACGCTATAAAACAAATGCCCAAGTTGATTTTGATAACATAAAAATGTCATCGCTCTACAGCGAAGTATTTCTTATGAATACTGGGGTCTTAAAAAATGTAACAATGTTCTGTTTACTATCAGATTTGAATGTTTATATAGGTACTGTCAAAACCAAACACATTTAGGCGCAGCGCAGACGTCAGAGTTTTGTACGATCGAGTCTGCGCAGCCATAAATTGTCTGAATGGCGCGGTGACAGCTACCAGGAATTTCCATTCAGAGTTTCGTGGAAGCTGTCACCGCGCCATTCAGACAATTTATTGCTGCGGAGACTCGATCGCACAAAACACTGTCGTCTGCGCAGCGCCTTAGTATGCACAAAACTTCGCCGCGAACACTGATACCTTTTGTATTGAAAACATTACAACAAAACAGTAATAAGTGTTATTGCACTACTTAATCATTACTAGTTTTACCTAATTTTGTTTTCAAAGAAAACTCTGACTGTAGTTTTTTTAACGCAAAACCCACGGGATTTTTTGTATTTTTATGGGCCTAAAAAAGTAGCCTATGTGTTAATCCTGGATGTAAGCTTCCTGTATACCAAATATCATCAAAAAATTCCTGCCGTTTGGGCGTGAAGGGGTAACCAACTTACAAACTTATAATTACTAATATTATAAATGTGAAAGTTTGTAAGTATGTTTGGATGTTTGTTACTCTTTAACGCAAAAACTACTCAATGAATTTTAATGAAACTTTACAGTAATGTAGCTTATACATCAGAATAGCACATAGGCTACAATTTATATAGATTTTGTTTGAATTTTCTAAAATATGACGATAGGAAAAATAGTGAGATTCCGCAATTTTCAACGTAAAAAGCTATAAATTGGCATGCGGGCTGTCACTAACAACATCTCTTCTGTGTTATCCCGAATTTAACGCGAGCGTAGCCGCGGGCAAAAGCTAGTTTTAAATAATAATATAAGTTTAGTGTCATGTGATGTGACATATTCCTCAGTAAGTCGCTAAATTATCTTGTTCGCCGTCAGAATTTTCCCCTTAAAAACCATAACATCTGACAATGTGCTAAATGCCAACCAGTCCAATAAACCTACATAATAATCCTGTTTTCCTTAATATCTGCTAATCTTAACAAAACTTGCTCCGACGCATAAAAAGTACATCAAAATTACGTTCATACCGAGTCATACAAAAACCAACTGTTTTATAAATCTGCTAGTCCAAAATGTGCTTTGTTAGAATAGTGTAAGATATATTTTTACGCTTAGATGTTTGTCAGATTGTGTAAGGCAGTTGTATGAAGTTGCTAGCACACAAAATAAGACTCGTCGGCCGTGACAGATTTATTTAAGACAATTATCGTTTTAGACTTTAATCTTAAGGTAAGGAAATTAGTCAGTTTCATCTGTAAGTCAATATTTTTATTATACAAGGTCCCTTAAGACTGAACAATTTTTAATAAATTATACAAGCTGTGACAGATTTATACAGAATCCCTAAGGTGTGTCCCGGGTGTACAGTCAGCTTCAAATATATGTTTACACTTTGGTACTGTCACTGCGATTGCTGTGACAATTTCGTACGAGAGTGTCAATATGACGTCAAATAGTAAAGGTACTAAGGTGTAAACATATATTTGATGCCACGTGTATAGTCGAGTTCATTAATATATGAGCAAAACTGAGGGTTCAAAAATATCTGTACACCTTTATGATTATGACATTGACAATAAGGTGCAAAAGTTTACATATTTGGCATTTGTCTGCTCATATATTTATGAACTCGACTGTACCTAAAAAGAATGAGAAAATTAAAGGGAAGATATGGCCAAGTCACCTACCAAATGTATAAAAAGCTATGAACGTTGTATATGAAGATATACTATAGCATATTTCAATTGACGTTGTAAATTGCAATTGTCGCTAGTAGAGTGCATTACAAGAGCATAAAATAATAATATTAGGTAATACCATGTCGACCAGAATTTAATGAAACTCGAACCATAATCATTGATTACTAACGACGAAGAAGTAAAGGTTCAACAGACAAAAAAATTGTTCAAACGGTCCCACAGTCGACAGTCCATGGACTAAAGTCTTTAGCTATTTTTTTTGTTGTTTAACGTCAGTTCAAAGTACTTTTTACAGGACAAAGTCTCCGGGTATTTTACCAGGCTATTCGACTACATCTATAGTCTATATCAGCCATACTCAAAGTGTGTTCCGCGGAACCCCAGGGTTCCGCGACACCTCTGGAAGGGTTCCGCAAGAATTTAGAAAAAAAACACCACTCTCTGGTCAAACGTTTTGGCGCAGCGTACGGACGGAAGGATAGACTGTAGTTTTTTTTTGTAGGGTTCCGTCAAGTATTTCGCTTTCCAAAAGGGTTCCATCAGCAAAAAAGTTCGAGAACCGCTGGTCTATATAAAGCTGAAGAGTTTGTTTGTTTGTTTGAACGCGTTTATCTCAGGAACTACTGGTTCAAACTGAGAAATTATTTTTGTTTGATGGACCATTTATCAAGGAAGGCTTTAGGGTATGTAACATCACGCTGCGACCAATAGGAGCGAAGAAAAATTAGAATATGTGGAAAATAAAATTCCACGCGAAGTCGTGGGCACAGCTAGTTTAACATAATTACCACAGGCAATTAACAGTTTCATTCAATTCGTTCGAGTTATTGAGATTGATTACATAATTAAGTACATAAGCCGTGACGCGTCCAGTGTAGATTGCACCGCTATTGTTACTCGGCTCAGTAGTTAAGGGAGATCAAGTTATACAAGTTGCATCGCTTCTTCGAAACTAGACGTCAATGTAAACAGATATTCTGAGAAACTGGAGAACAATTCGATGTGTCTTTTATTCAGAGGACGAACAATCCATTTAAGAGTCTGCGGTCATTCTTTGTGGCAAAAATCGGAGGAACTAATCGAAAGGGGATTTATCAAAACAAGGATGTTCCGTGTTTAGAATGACAACTCTCCTTTTCTTCCGTGTATGTCATATCATAAGAAGCGACTAAGGTAATTAAGGACCAGCGAGATTTTTTGAAAAACACGTCGATTTCACTGGTTGACAACTTTTTTGAGAAACACCAGTTACAGTGGAAAAATTTTGTCACAGTATGTACAGACAGAGCGCCAGCGATGATAGAGAGTCGCGTAGGAAAATTCATGTTTCTCATTTTTAATCACGTTGCAGGCTTTTAATGTTTTTGAAATGTAGGTCGCTAGCCAAAAAGGTTAAGAACCACATTCTAAATAAAAAAAAAATAAAAAATTAAAATCGATAAAATCAAATCATAGGATAGCCATAACAGATACAAATTTAATGAAAAAAAATTTTTGCTCTAATGTCATTATTCACGGAGAAAACAGGCGACTACGTTTGTATGGAGATGTGGCGCGACTCCTATCCTCTTAAAACCTAAAAGAATACGCTAGGAGTTGCCATAAAACCTGCAAAAATCATGGTTTTGTTTATGAAGCGTTTCGTATGCTCTATCTACCCCAAGGAATACATGCGTGGTGTATGTACAGTCGAGTTCATAAATATATGAGCAGACAAATGCCCAATATGTAAACTTTTGCACCTTAGTGTCAATGTCATAAAGGTGTACAGATATTTTTGAACCCTCAGTTTTGCTCATATATTAATGAACTCGACTGTACCTATATGTTTTTTCTGCTCAGATTATCTCAGGCATAACATAATCCAAACCTGTATGTCATGCTCATTCAACTTGAACCTTGACAGAACGTAATTAGGCTTAAAATGCATTGTTTATTAACGTTGCATCTACGCTACAAGTTTCATTTCTAAATACAACCTTCCATCACTTTATCTTTGAATTCATATTTCATTAATACTTCGCGAATCAGCCGTTGTTCTTTTTTTGAATTACAAACCAACAAATGCAATCCAATTTGACACTACCAATATTCAAATTTAAATTTGGAACTGGAGTTTGTTTTTCATCTGTCATTTGTTTGTGTAACGGTTTCGCGAGTTACCGTTAAAAGCCGGTTTAAAATAATTAGTGTTATGTACAGTTCGTTTGAGATGTCGGATCGGATATTTCAAATTTTTATTCGCGTAGAACCATGTTACACTAAGTATTGCGTTAGAAAGAAAAGAAAGAAAGAAAAATGTTTATTTTTAGGTCCAAACCATCACCATACAAAAGTAACAAAAAAAAAAACTTACAACTATAACAGTATGTCTTGGTGACGCAAGTGAACCAAAAAATGGGCCTTCGCTCAGCATGCGTTAGGTATGCTTGTAAATTAATGAACGATTGCAACGACCCTTGGGCAGGGTCAGTCCGGATCGCTGCCACCATCTGACCCGCTAATCCTGCCGCAAAGCAGCACAGTTCGCACTGTTGTGTTCTTGATTACCGATGATAACCTTGTAGCATGAAGTAAATAGCTGCATCGATCGACTCAAAAACAAGCTGATTTCGATACAAAAACGTGAGGATATCTCTTTTATTTCTCAATAACGAGGATGTACGCAAAATCTACAAGGGAAGAGTGTCAGGGCAAGTCAACCGAGGGCGCCCTCGTAGAACGTATATCGACCAGATCACCGATGTTCTAAAAAGAGGCCAAATTAGAGGTACCCGAAACCGTGTAGCGTGGATGACGAGAAGCATGAATGGGAGTGAAACGACAGAAATGTCCCAGATTTGAAGCGAATGGCGTTCTGTTGTCTCTGCCTACCCCGTGGGGAATAGCCTCGTCCTGCCCAATGTGCTTAATAAAGAACACTTTATGTTTAGTAGTTCCTGCCCGAAGTTTTTTGTTTACACTTCAGGATTCTGCCCAATGTTCTCAAAAAATCACATATTCAAATTTGCCGCCTACTGACCAGAAGTTTCACATTTGGCGATTTGATTTGCTCGTTTCTGATTGGTTGAAATATTGGCCAATTAGCAATAAATTTTGTTTAACTGGCTTGCATTCGCCGATCAGTGTCACGCTACATGTTGAAGATGGCGAAACTTGAACATACAATTTTCAGTAAAAAATGTCATGGGCAGAACCCATCAGAATGAAATTGTGCTTAATTAAGAACATTGGGCAGAAACCAGATGTTCATTTAAAAAAGCTTGGGCAGGACGAGGATAGGGCGTGATGTGTATTGTGTAAGTGTCTTGTAATCAGCAATGGCTAATATACTATCATGGTAAGTAAAATGATTCATTTATAGATCACTACTCCCTTGTCTCAAGTGGCATTAAAAAGTATTAATGGGTAATAATCCTATGACACATCACTATCACAATGATTCAGAATGATATGGTCAAGTGGTCTGTTTGATCAAACTATGTAATCAGTAGCGCCACAATGACAGTTCGACATACATAGATACGTCACGCCTGTGTTCCCAAATGGGGTAGGCAGAGCAGAAACGCTGCATAGGCAAAACCATGACTATTTATTTCGTGGCCACTTCTAGCATATTTTTAGGTTTTAACTTGGCAGGTACAATAGTGACAGGTTGCTGATCTGTCGCCTGATATCAACAACCTTTCCTTAGTCGCCTCTTACGACATCCACGGAAGAAATGGAGAGGTGTTATTCTAATCCGACACCACACACTTATGATGAAGGTCATCCAAACCATTACTTTTCTCTCCTCATTTATTTATCATTTGTGGCGTCTGGTGTCGGGATAGAATAACACCTCTCCATTTCTTCCGTGGATGTCGTAAGAGGCGACTAAGTAAATAGGTTTAGGTATGCTGTAGGCGACAGGCTACCAACCTGTCACTATTCTACCTCTTCTATCTTTGCAGTCCTAAAACCATGCTAGAAGTGGCTGCAAAGTGTGATAAAGTCTTAATCATGGTTTTGTCTATGTCACGTTTCGTGTGCTCTACATACCCCATTTGGGAACACAGGCGTGCTTGTATGTATGTATGTATTTTTTATTATTGTATTCCCTTTGACACAAAACAGTTACCATTACGACATCGACTTTCACACCCAATCGCCGTGGATTGATTTCATAAACACATTACCGTGGGTGATTATTTTATTTTATTCCGCGGCAAGGTCGCTGTGACATGCTGACTGGGTTGCCATGTTTTGGTTGTTTACCCGGATATTGCAGTTTAGCAAAAGTTGTTAGAGAGCAAGTTTTTGCTACAATAATTAAAGTAGTTCTTGGCGCGCATTTTTGTCGTTTAATAACAACTTTGCATTTAACTTTTTCAGGTAAAACAAACACATATACAAGGTGGTCGGGAATTGACCGTTAATATTTTAAACAACGAGCGGTCATATAAGGAAATAAAATAATATAAAAATGACACATAAAACACAACAAGTAACACAAACAACATCTATAAAACAACCCCCCCACACCCCGCGTCCGCCAGGTGCAAAAGTGCCCAAAACACTATTCGAAACACGAAAACCTTTTTGTGTCCCACGTTTCCCTGTACACATGGTGACCCTACCATCCAATATCGGGCGAAAGCGTGCAAGGCTGCGCGGGCGCACAAAGCATATGCGGCGCAGTGCCCGCGTCTAGTGACGACGCAAGAACAGTACAGTACACAGCATCTAACGCTTCATAGCCACTTTTAGCATTTAATTTTTAGAGTTATAGACCCAAAGAGTGAAAAGGGACTGTTACTGAAACTTTGTTGTCTGTCCGTCTGTCAACAGGATGTATCACACGAATGGTTATAGCAAGACAGCTGAAATTTTCACAGATAATTTATTTCTATTGCCGCTATAACAACAAATACCTACTAAAAAAAATGCTTAAAATTATTTACGGGAAGGTCCTTGATGATGATGATGATGAAGTATTTAAGGGGAGCCCTCATACAAAAACCGTATTTTATTTAGTTTTCGATACGAAACCTTCCTGGCGCGACTCCAATTCGTACTTAGCCGATTTTTTTAAATCAGTAAATACATAATGTTACTCTTGTATTTACACTATGTAAACATCAGTATTTTCCTCTTGAGAAACATGTTTACAATCATCATTCCATACTTAATAAAATGTGGAGTGCTATATCAGTAGTGACACTTGTCTCCGCTTAGGGCTGACAAAATTAGACAAGATTTTCACTAATGTAACCTGTAAAAGTGGTATACTTATAATATAACCTACCGTAAATATTTTAATAAGTGATTGGGTATACGCGTGTGAAAAACCCCCCGTGAAGTTTGTTTTCCGGATTTTCATGTTTATAAAAAACGATAATTGAAAAAACTGAAAAATTGTCGCGTCTTTTGTATCCTGGTCCTTATCAAAATATGCTAGAAGCGGGCGCGAAAAGTGATTGATCATGGTTTTGTCTAAGCAGAATTTCGTGTGATCTGCCTGTCCTATTTGGGAATAAAGGTGTGATTCATGTACAGTCGCGAACCGGGATTGTTGAGCCACTTGCCACTGTCCGCAATTTAGACGTGTAATCAATGACCGATGTGACAGACTAAATGTCAGGTATTGGATTAGTATTACACGACCAAGTTACAAACATAGGTAAGTGGCTCAACAATCCCTGTTTGCGATGGTACCTATAGTTCGTTTTGTACAGGCATAGCAATAGTGCATAGGTTGGCGAAACACAGGGCGCATTGACCTGAAAAGCTACGAAACATCGTTTCCCACGGGGTCAGCAATTAAAATTAGGACTGTACAATTGTACATATAAGGTAAATGTACCAATGCTCGACGCCTCAACGCCCAGTAGATGACACATCTGTCACCTGTCTTACTATGACATAAGGTTGCAAGTGCCAAGTATTGGGTCAGTGTCGAGCACAGGGACGTTTACCATACTGGAAATATTTATCAATTGAAGTAAACAAGTGAAGGAAGGTATGTGCAAAGGAATTTCTACGACTGGCACTAATGGATTGAATGTAACTAATTCTAAAATGAATCGTATGTAAATATGTTATTACGGTATTTTTTATTTTTTATTTTACGCACTAGAGAAATGGAAGAAACCTCCGAAGATTTTATGACCATTTTGCCCACCGATAAAAAAGATAAGTTTATACATATAAAGTGACATGTTCGTTTAATTTCTGCTCAATTTGCATTTGCATATCATTTCTGTGTATGGTTTCGGGAAAGACTTTAACTTCTCCGTTTCTTCCGTGGATGCCGTAAGAGTCAGCTAAGGAAACAGGTTAAGGTATGCTTAAGGCTACAGGCTAGCAACCTGCCACTATTCTATTACATCCCTTCTATCTGTTATTAAACCCATAAGTGTGCTAGAAGTGGCAGCGTGGTGTTAAATAGTCATGGTTTTGTCTAGCTATATCATATTTTGAGTGCTCTGCCTACCCCGTTTGGGAACAGGCTTATATAGTCACATTTCACGTACTGACCTACCTTGAAAATTTTGCTAAAGTGTCTATAAATCGTAACTGAAATAAGATTTATGCGTGGTTTGTCTAAAACTAAATATGGCGATGTATAAAAATGTCCACTTGCATAATTTCGAGCGTATATAATTTTGATAAGGTATAAAAATGTCCACATGTATATTAGACCAAATATAAACATGTTACAAGGGGGCGGATGGACCTACGTAAAGAAAGTACCTAGTCATTTTTATATTCCGACTACATAAGATTTAGACATTTTGAAGTATCGGTTTTCTAATACTTGGACCAATTTATATTTTAAAGGTAGACTTTTTATCATCATCATCAGCCTATATACGTCCCACTGCAGGGCACAGGCCTCCTCTCAGTATGAGAGGGCTTGGGCTATAGTTCCCACGCGGGCCCAGTGCGGATTGGGAACTTCACACACAACGTTGAATTACTTCTTCGCTGTGTGTAGGTTTCCTCACGATGTTTTTCCTTCACCGAATAGCTCGTGATAAATATCAAATTCGATATCGCACATAAATTCCGAAAAATTCAGAGGTGCGAGCCCGGGGTTTGAACCCACGACCCTCTGCTTGAGAGGCCACAGATCGAACCGCTAGGCTACCACGGCTTTTTACACACTAGTAGACTTTTTATACATCGCCATATTTAGTTTTAGTCCAACCACGCATAAATCTGAAATAGCTGTGTTTTTGACTATGTAACCTTATGTGCTCTGCCTACCCCATTTGGGAACACAGGCGTGATGAGTGTAACACTTGACATAGGCAGACGAGGAGGACAATACATAGGTATAGTACCTACAAGTTTGAATGAACCAAAAACTATCACCTTTTGTCACATGCACAAAAGCTAATGTTCCTGATCCACAATTATGGCTTTGTATGACAGCACACGCATAATGGATGGGAAATGGGACTGTTTCATAATAAGGGCTCTTGCAAAGTAAATTATATACGGGTTTTGTTGTATCCAAAACACTGTTAAATTAGGGCGGCCACATACACTCGGTTTTCCGTTTCAGAATTTCGATTCGAAATATCAATTTAAAATTCCGTAAATACACCACAAATATACAATTCGATTACGAATGGGGCATTCTGAATGCATACGGCGTCATACAGAATTCCGAATAAGATAAAAATTCGAATGGAAAACTGCTGTTTGTATGTGGCTGCACCATAAATTATATGGATTGACTGCGTTCGATATTCCAAATAGAAATTCCGAAACGGAAATCAGAGAGTAAGTGGCCACCCAAGGCAACGTTTTCATAAGGAACATTTTATAAAAAAGTCGCAGTTTTGTCACAATATGAAAAAAATAATGCCGTAACACCAAAAAAAACGAATCTTTACGAGGGGCAACAACAGCAATCGTCAACAATCAACAATCTTTTTAGCGTTTTTGATATGACACTTAAAATATTCACAGAACATTTAGTTGTATCTATATTTAAAGTAAACAATGAAATTAAAATAAAATAAGTATTTAAGGGGTGTCTCATACAAAAAACTTGTTTTTTTTGCAGTTTTCGGTACGGTACCTTTCGAGCACAATTCCGACTCGCATTTGACCGGTTTTCATTTCTTTTCTTTAAGGTAACTGCGTCTAAAATACAGCCAAACAATAGCAACAGACTTATGTCATGTGTTGACCTCTATCTTGTTAGACAAACAGTGTTAGATATCCATCGTAAAAGGAATCAACAAACTGATGAACATGACTCACTATTTACAATTCGTAGAATTATCGTCGGAATTTGACCCATGCGTCGAGCTAACATCTGATTCATTGGTAGCATTAGGTTACTATGTTTTGTTAGGCTCTTATACGAAACAGAGATGCGATGCGAGGGGCAGCGCAGACGACAGACTGGCGCGCAGAGAGTTTCCATTCAGAGTTTTTATTGTGCCGCAGACTAGATCGCACAAAAGTCTGTCGTCTGCGCTGCCCCTTAGAGTACTTTAGAGGTACCTACAATAGTGACAAGTTGATAGCCTGTCGAACTCTGTGACTGCAACTAAGTAGACTATGTGGCCGGCCAGTCCCCTTAGCATGGTAGGGCGCGAGTAGAGATACGCGCGAGATAGACTATACCTGTCACTGTCTAACTAGAGACGTCAGAAAGTGACGGGTAGCTTATCCCGCGCGTGACGCGAGTTGAGCGTGGTGCCGTGCTAAGCGTACTGATATGATCAAAGATGAGGCATAAAATATTTGGTCTTTTATTCGATGGGCATTTGCATCTATCTTAAAGGTAAATTGCATTGGTTAGGGAATTATCCTCTATTATGTGATGGTTGTCTAAATTTTAGAGGTCTGCAAAAATTGCCAATACACTGGAAATATCAAAGATAATATTTATTCCTTTTATAAATTTGAAGATAATGAGTTGTAAGTACCTAGTAGTTATAAGTAGTTTTTGTAGTAACAGATACAATTTCAAAAAGTGGGGCACCAATCCTGGTTTTACCCTATCTTTATATGACTGTTTGTCGCAAACGCAGCTCGTAAACAAGTTTCACGGCGCTTTACTTTCAAACATGACTCAACATTTCGAGAACTTGATACGTAGGATTTTATAGCAAATAAATATCGCTTTAGTAATTATTAAACGTATGTTGCATTGCATTAGCAGGCTGACAGACCGGTTTGTGGATGGTTTCTGGAAGGACCAATTCTGGGGAAGACCTGAAGAAGGAAAGGCTGCACCCTATCACTATTATCGTTGCCAACTAAAAACCTAAAAAACCGGCCAAGTGCGAGTCGGACTCGCGCACGAAGGGTTCCGTACCAAAAACTACAAAAAATCAGGTTTTTTGTATGGGAGCCCCCTTAAATACTAGTATTATTTTATTTTAATTATTTCTTTTTAAGGTAAATATTTAGTTAAATATTCTGTGAGCATTTCAAGTATTTACCTGTTACATTATATTATAGACCCAAAATAGCAAAAAAAAAAACACGTTTTTTCTATGGGAGCCCCCCTTAATTATTATTATTATTTTGATTTTAGTATTTGTTGTTATAGCGATAACAGAAATACATCATCTGTGAAAATTTCAACTCTCTAGCTCTCACGGTTCGTGAGGTACAGCCTGGTGAGAGACGGACAGACAGACGGACAGCGAAGTCTCAGTAATAGGGTCCCGTTTTTACCCTTTGGGTACGGAACCCTAAAAAAATGCTATGCGGTCACGAAACCTCAATAATCTTGGTTTTGTCTACTCACCGTTCCGTGTGCTCTGCCTACCCCACTTTGGAATACACGCGTGATGTATGTAAAAATGATTTGTCAAAACGCGCATCACACGCTTATCATGTGCACTAGGCCTTAGGAAACCACCAGACCGGATTTGCACCAGGAAAGATAAATGCATTATGGAAAGTCCTGTAGAAGAGATCCTTTCCCAGTAAAATAAGGATAAATAGTCTTAAAAACATGAGTCAGCGCTGGATTTATGACATTTCTTTCGTGGATGTCGTAAGAAGCGACAGGAAAGAGATAGGCGACAGGCTAACAACCTGTCATTATTGTAACTCTTTCATCTGTCAAAATTTAAATTGATGCTAGAAGTGAATGCGAAACGTGAAATAGTGGCTGTGATTGTAAAACGTTTCGTGTGCTCTGCCTATTTGTAAATAAGGGCATAAAATAACTGTCGCATACAAAAATCCAATTTACATGGGAATAACTTTTATTCAAACCTCCGAAAATAGCGCCTAAAACATCGTATCGTTCTAGTAATTCAATTGTAAACACTTTACAGTGGGCGTATTAATATATGTATGTATGTTTCGTCACAACTGTTCAATTGCTTGACAGATAAGGTGTCAAAGGAGCTAATTATGACCAAAAGTATACTGATTGTGTCAGTTTCCGTTCTAAATTATATATTTAAATGTATTATTGTACTGAGTCGATACAATTCTGCATGTGTTGGCATTGGCAGATAGACAGACGGACATACATCACACCCGTATTCCCAAATGGGGTAGGTAGAGTACATGAAAAGTTACGTAGTTACGAGTAGGTACATAGCTAGTGGTAAAAGTTTAGATACAAAATAATAAAAAAATGCATGCCAATGTAAGGCAAGCGTCCCTGTGCTCGACACTGACCCAATACACGGCACTTGCAACCATATGTCATAGTGAGACAGGTGACAGATGGGTGTCATCTACTGGGCGTTGAGGCGTCGAGCATTAATTGGTACATTTACCTTATATCTGGCTAGACATGTCATGTCACGGCAGAAAAACACTCATCTACAGCATTTTTCTACCATATTCAACGCAAATAAATAATCATTTCATTTCATTTTACATTTATTCATGAAAAAAGTTGGTAACAAGCGTTTGCCATGACAAAATTATCTTCTCATTTGGTTAATTCGGCCCTCAACATTTTGTAATTAGTTAATATCTTGAATAGTAAACGCGATAATCGTAACATGTCTGCTAAATTTTAATGACTGTCACAACAATATCGGAACAAAAGATACAGAACTACAAAAGAAAAATGGAAATGTGTTACCAATGCTGTAACGAAGGACTGACAGAAACGTTGCGTCAACTCGCGTCTGTCACCATATCTTTGTTTACAAACAATACCAAAGTAATTAAGGTTCATTGACCCGTGGTGCTAATTACGTAAATACTAGATGGAATAGTTATTATAGTGAGTGGTCGATTTATACACAGTGCGTACAGTCAGCGACTATGATATCTAAACCACTCGAGACGGTGAAAGAATCGAAAATGTTTATATACGCTCCCAGTCTCAAATTCTAGTTTATTTGTAGAGTAGATATAGAGCAACACCTCAGAATTTCAAGAGTTTAGAGCCTACAAAACGCTACATAGATGAAGCTTATACATATGGACGACTATGTCACTTTCGTGGTCATATTAAGCATAGTTTTTAAGTAGGCAGGTATAAGGCGCTGCGCAGACGACAGTGTTTTGTACGATCGAGTCTGTGGAGCAATAAATTGTCTGAATGGCGCGCTGACATTTCCACGAAACTCTGAATGGGAATTCCTGGAAGCTGTCACCGCGCCATTCAGGCAATTTATGGCTGCGCAGACTCGATCGCACAAAACTCTGACGTCTGCGCTGCGCCTAATAGTTACATATGACGCCTAAAATTTACCTTAACCTATTTCCTTATTCTCTTACGATATCCACGACAGAAATGGCGTCTACACGGCATAACTTAAAATACCCTAACCTAAAAATAATATGTTTCCATGGCAACAGACGCCAGGTCAGGTCAAACAGCGAATCAAAACAAGTTAAATTGTAAAAAGTATTAAAAACACAACCAGGCTTGCCCTTGACCGATTCGCCGATTCCGAATAATTGCAAAAAGATATTCGTGACTTACCTACTAATTTGTTGTCTTTCGGGCTTGATCTTTCATTTCAATTTTTCTTGTTTCTAAGGTCGGTTTTAAGCTTGGCGTCAGTTTGTGTTTGTGGTATCGTAGCCCTCAAACGGATGGTCCGATTTACACGCCATTTCTTCCGTGGATGTCGTAAGAAGCGACTAAGGAAATAGGTTAAGTTAAGGTATCCTTCAGGCAACAGGCTTGCCCCTGTCACTATTATAAGTATAACTCTCTCATTATTATGTTGAGAGTGGGTCGGACGTTTTGGGAAAAAGACAGACTATCCGAAAATATTTTCGGCGTTATCATCGAGTCTATCTTTGGTATGTAGCTGACTGTACTTTCGTCTGGCTCTTAATTTTATTCAGCGTCGGTGCGTAGTATTAACAAAATTGGTACTTCTTTTACAATATTGTATTGTATTAGTATGACTCTTTATTGCATAGATACAGCTATTTAATAGATACCTAACTTCTGTTACTATGGTGTTAATGAACCTTAAACAGCAATGAAACTCACTCATCTTAAAAATACGGACTCACGTTTTAAATCGAGTTGAGCTCGATATGTTTCGGTCTAATCCGTAGCCCTTCATCTAGGAGCCGCGGCAGCTGCTGCCATACGCGCACTACGCGCCACCGCTCTGTACGCGCAACTCAAGCAAGTCAGTGGAATACATCCGTACCAATATATAAATGTGAAAGTGTGTTTGTTTGTTTGTTTGTTTGTCCGTCTTTCACGGCTGAACAGAGCGATGGATTGACGTGATTTTTTAGGTAGAGATAGTATAGGGCACGGAGAGTGACATAGGCTACTTTTTATCCCGGAAAAAATTGATGTTCCCGAAGGAAAACAAAAATATAGTTTGCTTGATAGATCGATATCGATCGACGATAGATCGATATCAATCGATAACCGATCGATAGATGATAGATCGATGGCGCCGTGTGTCGTTTGAAACAAGAAGTTTTCTTATAGTTGTGCTTTATACCGCAATATAACCGAGTTCCACGCGGGCGGAGCCGCGGGCAGAAAGCTAGTGCGTTATATATGTACCTATGTATGTATGTTTGCATGCGGTCACAGTGTAATAACTATACACTAAAATTGCAGTGATAAATAACAATATCCAATCGATTTTGATTTACCTACACGCCTCAGACCTTCATTACTCGCAGGATGATATATGTATACGTGTTTATGTGTTTACTATTACCCCACATAGCCAAGGCTGGTTTGGCTAGCGATAGCCCGCGGCTCTGTCTGCTTGTGTGGGAATTAGAACAATCGATAGATAACCGCCCACACTTGTCCGGGGAAAGGTGGAAGGGGCCGGTGTTTATGTAACTTTTTTACATACATACATAATCGACATTTGAGCCGTTATTGTTCTTTCCTACTTCTGCACAATTTTTAAAGATAGCTGTGAAGAATATTATGCAGAATTTTGTTCACTTCTTGGCTCTACTGATTCAGCTGAAACTTCAACTTGTAGATATAAGTCGAACGACAACAATACATACATACATATTCTCACGCCTGTATTCCCAAGAGGGGTAGGCAGACGCAGAGCACATGAATTCAAGAATCCAGTGCCACGTTTAGCAATTTCAGGGTAACGTGATGGTCAAACGTGAAATTGCAGTGACAGGTTGCTAGCCCATCGCCCACAATACACTAACCCTTTCCCAGAGTCGACTCTTACGACAACCACGGGAAGAAAGGGGGAGGTGCTATTCTAACGGGGCAACAATATTTAACTAATAATCCTCATTAAATAGTAATCTTCGTTAAATGCCCATGTGCAGTCGGGATAAAATAACACCTCTCCATTTCTCCCGTGGACGTCGTAAGAGGCGACTAAGGAAACTGGTTTACGTATGCTTTAGGCGACAGGAGAAAGTCAGTTAGAAGAGTTAGGTTAATAAAAAGAGGTTTAATAGTGACAGGTTGCTAGCCTGTCGCCTGAAGTGTACCTTAACTAACTTATTCCCTTAGTTAAGACATCCACGGATGATTTGGAGAGGTGGTATTCTAACCCGACACCACACGGACTAGGTGATTTGTGTAAATTGTCCAATGACAACGAATGAAAGGAAAGTGATGCCGAATCCTTGGCTACAATGCTCTTACGCAATAGTTTTTGCTCCGGGCTTTCTTGACAGATCTAGTTAGCCATGTCAAGGGCGCAAGCGCGGCAGAGGCCGCGTTGACCCGTCCGACTAGATGGTTATATACAGCGTTATGTATGTGATAGATCATGATAAAGATTGCGATAGTAAACACATACACCACAACTGTGATCAGGTAGGGTAGGATACATTACATCATACACATAAACTATGACTGTGTGGTGTCTTAGAATAACACGTCTCCAATTCTTCCGTGGATGTCTTAAGAGGCGACTAAGGGTAGGTTAGAAGGTATGTTTCGGTCGGCGGGCTAGCAACCTGTCACTATTATGCCTTTTTTGGCAACTTATGGCAATTCCCGTGTGGTGTCGGGTCAAATAACTTGTCTCCATTTTTTCCTTGGATATCGTAAGAGGCGATAAAGTAAATAGATTTAGGTATGCTTTAGGCGACAGGCTAGCGATCTGTCACTTATAATACCTCGGTAAACCTAAACTTATGCTAGAAGTTGCTAAACATCAATAGTCATGGTTCATTTGGGAACATGGGCGCGCTGTATTTATGAATGTATTTTATACATAAATACAATCACGCCTGTGATCCCAAATGGGGTAGGCAGAGCACACGAAACGTGACTTAGACAAAACCACGATTATGACTATTTCACGCTTCGCAGCCGCTTCTAGCATAGTTTATAGCATGTATTTTATAACATTTTTAATTTCTTTATCACAAAGGACGTTCACAAAAATGTGGAAGTAACGCTAATGAACTAAACAAGCTGAATGGCCAATTTAGAACAATCAGCCGGCGCGCGCGCAGCGTTCGCGCACGACAGCTAAACGAAACGTTCCTATCAGGCGCAGACGACAGACTTTTTGTGCGCGAGTCTGCGGCGCACAAAAAGTCTGCGTGGATTGCGCGTCGTGTGCGTTACTGCATATAATTAACATACATACCGTCACGCCTCTTTCCCACAGGGGTAGGCAGAGACCACTTTGTTCCACTTGCCTCTGACATACCTCTTTTGCTTCATCCACATTCATTAGTTTCTTCATACATGCTCGTCGATTTCGGGTACTCTTGACCTGACCTGTTTCTAAAACGTCCGCGATTTGGTCACGGAACGTACGTCTAGGTCTTCCCCTCCCAACACATCCAAATAATTAATTATTTTATTATATATAATTATAAATAATATTATATAATTAATCCATATAATTAACGGTGTAGGCCAAGCACACAAAACGCTACATGGACAAAACGATGACTATTTCGTTTTGTGGCCACTTCAAGCATAATATTTTTAGGTTTTGAGGTGGCAGGGTACATAGTGATAGGTTGCTAGACTGTTACCTAAAGTATACCTTAACCTATGTCCTTACTCCTTAGTCACCTCATACGATATTCTATTCTACCTATATTCATTCGCTAGCTTTGAGTTGAATAACACACTTGTAAATCAATACAAACTAGTGATCAAACGAATGACTATACAATACTAGGGAATCAATCAAAGTGCAGATGATACATAAATCACCATTTAACATATATTTAATATCATAATGATATGTTTTATGCGATAAATAACCAACACCTTTTTTTTCTTACCTAAGAGTTTTCTAACACACTAACGCCATAGTAATATTAATTATTTTATATTAAAAAAATGTTTAAGATGCCGTAGACAAAGGTTAAAAATGGGACCACATTAGGGGGCGTCCATAAACTACGTGAGGTGTTTTAGGGGGGGAGGGGGTCGAGTCAAATCTCATCTAATCTCACGTTGGGGGGAGGGGGGTCACGGCAAATATCACGCAATTTTTTTCTTGTTTCTAACAAACAAAAAAACTACTATTGTGGTCCATTTAATCCAGATGCCTAAGGTCTTAAAAAGCGAAGTGAGTATGTAGATGGCGCTTTACATTTGACACTTCATGAGTGTATCCGAACGAAGAAAATTTTTTTTTTTTTAAGTTACTTCTTCATTTTAGTTTTTCTTTTTACAATAACATTTTGAAAAATCCCACGTGAGATTTGGGGGGTGGGGGAGGGAGTTGAATAAAATCTCACGACATCTCACCAAGGGGGGTGGGAGGGTCAGAAAATTGAAAAAAACATCTCACGTAATTTATGGACGCCCCCTTACTAAGACTTCGCTGTCTGTATGTCCGTCTGTCACCAAGCTTTATCTCAAGAATCGCGACAGCTAGACAGTTGTAATCTGCACAAATTATGTATTTCTGTTATCACTGTAACAAGACATACTAAAAACATGGTACTTAATATTGAAATCTGCTCCCATAAAAAAAACGCTTTTATTTAATTTATTTTTACCAATCCGTATTTAATATATAAATGTGAAAGTGTGTTTGTTTGTTTGTTTGTCCGTCTTTCACGGCTAAACGGAGCGATGAATTGACGTAATTTTTTTAGGTAGAGATAGTTTAGGGCATGGAGAGTGACAAAGGCTACTTTTTGTCTCTTCAAAACCTCCCATTTCCCTAAAGTGAGGGGTGGAAGTTTGTGGAAAATTCCGCAATTTTCAATGTAGAAACCTATAAATTGGTATGTATGCTATCTCTCCTGTGCTACCTCGTATTTAACGCGAGTGGAGCCGCGGGCAAAAGCTAGTTATCAATAAATGGTAACAAATAGGCACTTATTTACCTAGTTAGAGGTATACACTACAGTCCGACTCGCACTTGGCTATTTTACGTTTAATTCCCTGGTTCTGTTCCACGTCGCGTCATCCATGCGCGTGTACGCACGATGACTAAACGTCACCATTTCGGAGCACACCAAACAGCGTAACCTTGACTCAGAAATGAAGTTTCACGCGTCCACATAAAGTTCATATTTAATTGACCAAATGTCAAAGCTCTATCTCTTTTCCTCGTGGGATTTCCAGCTTCCAGAGAATCGATTGTTTATCATAAATTATGTTTACTTAATTGTTTGAATATAGTGTTGGGTTTGGTATCCTCTCCATTCATTGGAAGTGAACGAGTGAGGAAAATGTTGAGGTATTTTTTTGGCTGGCAACCTGTTAGTATTATACACCTCTGTTGTCCAATTTAGACCTGTAATAAATTACGCCTGTATTCCCAAATGGGATAGCCAGAGTACACGAAACGTAATACAGTCAAAATCATGACTATTTCACGCCTCGCAGCGACTTCTAGGATATTTTTAAGTTTAAAAGGTACAAAACTCATGGATGGGAGGGGAAGATCTAGACGGACGGTCCGTGAACAAATCGCGGACGTTTTAGAAACAGGTCAGGTCAAGAGTACCCGAAATCGACGAGCATGTATGAAAAGACTAATGTGGATGAAGCAAAAGAAGTATGCCAGGATCGTAGCAAGTGGAACAAAGTGGTCTCTGCCTACCCCTGTGGGAAAGAGGCGTGACTGTGTGTATGTATGTATTGTAAGATGTAGTTTTGTTGTTCAACAAAATACCGTGTCGTCTGTGGTTTCCACCGTCATAGAGGGGAATCATAGTGATGTAAAGAACTAGTCAATATTGTAGTTTGACTCATAAACATACCACTCATTACTGGACTTTTGTTATTACTAATTACAAATTAACCTATAGTTTATTTATGTGTATATTTCGTTTGATAAATAATGTTTTTTAACAGAAAACGGGGATGTACAAACGAATCATCTGATGATAAGTGATTACTCATAATCATAAACAATACCAGAGGAGCCACAAGTGCGTTGATTCGATAAAATACGGTAAAATTACTCTGTCAAATTGAAGTAAGGTTTACAGCATAAGTATACGAGTAACGACCTGAATGGCTGCTATTTTTAAATTTAACATTTTTCCAGTAATAGATACAAGATTCAAAACCGAGCCAACGGTGATATACCACGTCATAAAATAAAAATACGTACCTACATATACATATTCTCACGCCTGTATTCCCAAGAGGGGTAGGCAGAGCACATGAATTAAAAAAAAAAAAAACCAGTGCCACATTTAGTATTTTCAGGGTAATCAGATGGTTAAACGTGATATTGCAGTGAAAGGTTGCTAGCCCATCGCCCACAATACACTAACCCTTTCCCAGAGTCGACTCTTACGACACCCACGGGAAGAAAGGGGGAGGTGCTATTCTAACCCGGCACCACACGGGGAAAAAAAAAATACGTACCTGGTATAATCAATCTCAAAATTCACAACGAGTTTTAAATTAATTTTGTTTCTAGTGTGAAATTCGATTTAATGCTTTAAATGCGTCTTAAATAGGGTTTTTGTAACAAACTGTTAACTCCGGTATAGCAAAACTAGACATTGTATCACTATACAATAAACTACCGTGAGATTCACTCATGTTGAAAATTATTGAGTCGCGCGAAGAGAGCCGAGGCGCGCAGTTCGCGTTTGGCAGCAGCAACTGCCGCGGCTCCTAGATGAAGGGCTACAAATTAGTCCGAAACATGTCGAGCTAAACTCGATTTATTAAACGTGAGTTATCCGATAATTTTCAACATTGTATCACTTTTTGTCTCTAGTAGGATCATAGCATTGATAGGTCGTTTATGATAATTATAAAGCGAGCTTATAGTATCGTAAAACAAATGTTATTTTAGTCACTGAGTTTTAAAATAGACCATATTACCAAACCAGCCAGGTATCTAGGTAAGTGTAATTAAAACAAATATAAGGGTTTAAGGCTAAGTGTTGAAGGTTTCTAGATAACCTAGATTAGCTATTATTGTCTATAACACCATGATAAAACTAATAGATAAACAGCGAAGTGATACAATTGTGTAACAGTAACAAGGCATACATATAAAATAGTGAATTTCTAACCCATTATGGAACATTGTCATAATCAACTTGAGAGTAAGTCAGTATCATAGAGGATAGAACCTATAGAGAAACAATGTTCGCAACCCCGGTCCGCAAATAGTTTGTTGATTTCAACATACTAAACGTCACCGTCACTGTCACAGAAACTGTACAGAGCCAATAACCGTAGAGAAAAAGGCACTAGCATTACGCGCGATCTTGGACCGGCCAATAAGAGCACAGCGATCACTTCAATTGTTTTGCGGAATAATTTCCGAACAACCAAGATGACTTTAGTACTCTATAGGTTCTATCCTCAATGGTCAGTATGTTGCCGGTAAACAAATGTTTGTAATTCAGGAATCAATTTTATTGGTTCAGTAGTAAGTAGGTACTGTTTATTTGTCAAATGTCAATCAGAAGTCATAAAAATACAGTCACTGTACAGTTATGATAATGATATCTTAATGATTATACCCCTATATTGTCAATGTCGATGTCATAATATCAAATTTGGTAACCATTTCTGAGTTTTTATAATCGCTTGTTATGTAATAATTTTAAACAAAAAAAACCGACTTCAAATTAGCAATATTTTGAAAGTATTCTGTTTACTGAATGTAAAATCTTGACTTCATCAACAAATTACCGAAAACGCCGTACATCTCCATATAAAACTTGAAGAGTTCCCTCGATTTCTCCAAGATTCCATCATCAGATCCTGGTTTCGTGCCAATGGGACCAATTTCGAGTTGTCGATTAAAAAAAAAATAGGTCGAATTGAGAACCTCCTCCTTTTTGAAGTCGGTTAAAAATAGTTTTCTGTTAGTTAGCAGTCTATCTTCTAAATCGCAATAAAAGGAAATACTATTCAATAACAATAACTGATTATTATTAAAATCAAAGCAATAGTTTCAAAAACGAGGGGAAATCTCCACTCCAACCTATATTAAGAAACAGTCGGCAATGAGGAAAATAACATAGCAAATGCAATCTGTAATATCTATTTGACGCCAAAGAACACGTATTAAACGAATGTCTATACCTACCTGTCGCAATCGCCTGTTCAAATTGATTCGTTCGTATTTATTATCTCAAGCATTTGACCCACATATTTACTTTACCTTATTTTTTAAACAAGCGTTAAAACGTCATTCAATCCACTCATTAAAAGGTAAAACACTATTCATTCGTTACAAAAGGACCATTAGTAACACAGTGGACAAGCTTACGATTTGACTCAACATTCCTTGTCGTTTATTTTGTCCTGGTATAACGAACTCGACGCGACCAATAAAAATAAAAATCTAATTGTAACACAAACACTACCATCACTATATTACACTGGCCGCCAACGTATAAGCTAAATTAAATACAGCACTGATAACCGAGACATCCTTTGAAACGGCTACAAATAAACAGAACTGTCCACTTAGTTACGCGGTCTTTTTGTTACGAAAAACAAAAACAACCTCATACGAATACCGATTTGTTGTCAAACATTTCGCCCGAGTCCGCACATGCGCACTACACACCGACACTTGCGCGCGCGACTGATCGGTTCAGCATTTGTTGGAGCACTGGCGGGTATAGTTTGTAATTAGTCCGTTTTTCGTAGTGGCGTTGATTATGTCCCCTTCGTTACGGGTATTTAGTAACCTATACCTGGAATTGTAAGTATGTATGGTCAAGTATATAAATATCAAAGATTATTTTAAATCCCCCCGTGTGGTGCCGGGTTAGAATAGCACCTCCCCCTTTCTTCCCTTGGGTGTCGTAAGAGTCGACTCTGGAAAAGGGTTAGTGTATTGTGGGCGATGGGCTAGCAACCTGTCACTGCAAAATCACGTTTAACCATCTAGTTACCCTGAAATTGCTAAACGTGGCACTGAATTTTTGAATTCATGTGCTCTGCCTATCCCTCATGGGAATACGGGCGTGAGAATATGTATGTATGTGTATGTAGGTATAATTGCTAGACTGTCGCCTAAAATACCTTAACCTATTTCCTAAGTTTCTTCTATATCCACGGAAGAAATGGAGAGGTGTTATTCTACAAGTCACAAGTCTTCATATAATAAAAAGGATTTCTGCTACATGTCCCACGCGGTTCCAGCGGGGTTTGGGAACATCACACACCATTGTAAAATAGAGAGTAGTCATTCGTAGTAAAAATATTATGATTATTTTAATCTACACAGTTTAACTCTAACAGACGACGCATCCATTACGAGCAATTGATAATAACTAGAGTTGAACTGATGGAGACTATTTGGTCAATACTTGGCACTACAAATACTCGGTATTTCAAATACTCCATACTCCAAATACTCGGTACTCCTAACACTCAGTACTTTTGCAGTAAGTACTTGAAACTTTGTGAAAGAACGACCTAAAGTCTTTAAAATAAACTAAAGTATCATATGACCGGAGCATTTTTGAATAAACTGAAGATTGCATAAAAATAGATAATGCTAAGTTAAAATACTTTCTATGTAAGTATCATTATTTTGTTGCGAATACCGAATTCTTATAAAAAAAAGTAAATTAACTTGAATTTAATAGTAAATAAACTTAAACTTAGCTTCAACTTGAAATAATAAGCACAATAAAGGAGTTTTTTCTTTATCCGTGTGATGTCGGGACTCTCCATTTCTTCCGCGGATGTCGTTAGAGGTGACATGGTTAGGTGAAGGTGATTGATTAGTGACAAGTTAAGTGACTGTCGCCTAAAGCATACCTTAACCTATTTCATCAGTCGCTTCTAGCGACATCTACGGAAGAAATGACGAGGTGTTATTCTAAACCCGGCACCACACGAGTAAAAAAATACTCACTCTTAACTCTATACATCATCTCTATTGCTTCCCGCGCATGACGACAGTAATACAAACTTAATTTGCGGCTCGTCTGCCTCGTCTCAAGTAGAGGAATTATGGCTGCAAGGGGAATTCAAGTGAATAAGTAACTTGGTCATCCAAAGCTAAGGGCTGGTACAAGAGAAGTTTAACTTTTGCACCACTAGATGGCACTGTCCTGTGAATGTGTTTTTCTAAATGACGGTGACGTTTGTCTACCTCAGACAATATGAATGGGTTTGTTTGTTGTAATGGACAATAGTTGCACTCTGGATACAAAGCCCGTGCTATACATATTATTAAAATCTATGTGAATATAGTAATTCTAATTAACCAATTTCAATGTTCATTAGATTACATTATGGGAAAAGTTATGAACAAAAATCAACGCAATCTTAAATTTATCTCTAACTTTCGATAGTTGAGGCACAGGACTATTTTAGAATCGCAAAAGACAAGACAACACCGGTGAAGTATTTTTTTTACTTGGGACAACAAAAAATACTAAATGTGGCTACCAAACGTGAAATAGTCATAGTTTTGAGTATTTAACGTTTAGTGTTCACTGCCTACCCCGTTACATGCGTTTATGTATATTAACAAAAAAAAAAAGAATACAAACGGCCGGAATATTTATTAATGAAAAGTTTGCGTAATAAAACATAATGCCTGAACGTTTTTATATCGAGATCACCTCGACATGTTTCAGGGCCAATCCGTGACCCATCATCTGAACCATGAGTGAGCCTCACAGTAGTTTTATGTTTAATAGATATATTAAATCTATTTTTACGTTACATATTTATAAGTACATATTACATATTTTTTATTCACCAAATTGACAACCCTAGCGCATGCGTGACACAAAATCCCTCCCAAGATGACACGAAACTTTACACCGGACACCAGCAAAAGACACTCTCAACTCTAACCCCAGCACTTAAGAACTAAAATTCAAAGTTAATGACAAACTTATTGCGTGTTCAAATGAAGGACCATATTACATGGAGACTATTATCCTTCAGATATTAAAAGTATGTAACTCGAGTTTTTAATGGGCATAAGTCTTTTTAATTGAGCAGGGTTACGTGGATGAAGTTGATGCAAATTGAACCGTGGGGAAAGGTTGTTAAGTTGCATTTTGGTGGGGAGGATTAAAGAGTCAACAGTGGGAAAAATTGGGTAAGTGCGAGTCGGACTTGTGCACTGAGGGTTCCGTTGCACTGTCAGGGATAACAACGGATGAATGGCTTGGTAAGAAAGTGCCTACCTGTTGCCATTTATTGATATTGAGCAAAAATAGGAACTTAATAAATAGTGTTTTTGTATAGGAACCCTTGTAAAATATTTAGTTTACCTTATTTTTATTATTCATACACTAGCTTTCCGCCCGCGGCTTCGCCCGCGTGGAACTCGGTTATATTGCGGTATAAAGCACAACTATAAGAAAACTTCTCGTTTCAAACGACACACAGCGCCATCGATCTATCATCTATCGATCGATATCGATCTATCATCGATTGATATCGATCTATCAAGCAAACTATATGTATTATTGTTTTCCCTCGGGAACATCATTTTTTTCCGGGATAAAAAGTACCCTATTATTTAATCCGGACTTCTATCTTTATGTCTGCAAAATTTCAAAGCAATCGGTTCAGTACTTACGGCGTGAAAGCGGAACAAACAAACAAACAAACTCACTTTCTGACTTATAATATTAGTAAGGACTAGTAAGGATACATACATACAAACATTAATAACGTCACTATTCCTGACAAGGATAGGCAGAGCACACGACACGCAGCCTAGTCAAATAACTATTTCACATTTCATAGCCACCCGTCAGTGTAATCCTTGCGGTTTCGGGTCTAGAATAGCACCTCCCCATTTCTTACGTGGATGTCGTAAGAGGCTAGCAACCTCTGAACTTAAAACGAAGTGGCAATTATTTATTGCGTACTTATTCAATTTAATCAAACACAGTTGTTAATTATTGAACAAAGAAAGGCAAAAAGTCCTTAAACATTTTTTTTTGTATTTGCTGCAATAGCAATAATTGGTGAAAAAAAATAGTGTTTAACTACCTCAGTTCTTGAGATACAGCCTGGTGCCAGACAGACAGTGGAGGCTTTACTAAGCCTACTACTATAGGGCCTACTACTATAAGCCTATTACTATAGGGTACCGTTTTCACCCTTTGAGTAAGGAACCCTAAAAAATGATTGAGAAGAATACAAACGTCTATTGATTGTTTTAGACGATTGTTTAGTCTGACATTTTGAAGACGTCATAAAGTCCATTTTATGACAGAAACACATACATGAAAAAGATTCATTCATTGATGCAAGAACTGCTGATACTGATAAATGGCACGCTACAGACGTATTATCAGTAAGGCCCTTCTAAACGGGCAGTATTTTTCTGCAATTTGTGGCCAGCAACTATTGCTAGCTCGCTCTAACTTCATACACTAAAGCAAGATGCACATAGTTGCCCGGCCACAAATTGCAGTAAAATGTAGCCCGTTTAGAAGGGCCAGGCTTAACACAACAACACGCGGGAGTCGTTTCGCGCGCGACATAGATTACCTGTCACTTTCTGACGTCTCTAGTTAAACAGTGACAGGTATAGTCTATCTCGCGCGTAACTCTACTCGCGCCCTGTCGTGCTAAAAGCGGCTTTTTCGTTGAAATATTGATCAAAGAGGTATCATAGTGAGAACTTGCTAGATGTCTAAAGCATATACTTACCCTATTTCCTTAGTCACCTCTTACGACAACCGGACACCAAACCGGACAATAAACCGTACATGTACCATCGCGAACAGGGTTTGTTGAGCCATTGTAACTTGTTCGTGTAATACTAATCCAATAGCTGACATCTAGTCGTTCACATCGGTCATTGATTACACGTCTAAATTGCGAACAGTGGCAAGTGGCTCAACAATCCCTGTTCGTGACTGTATATATTTGTCTCCGGAGTCGCTGTTAAAGACTGTGGTGGTACCAGGATCGCATAGACAGCAGGAGCCCACGTACTATCGCGAACAGGGTTTGTTGAGCCACTTACCTATGTTTGTAACTTGGTCGTGTAATACTAATCCAATAGCTGACATCTAGTCGTTCACATCGGTCATTGATTTACACGTCTAAATTGCGAACAGTGGCAAGTGGCTCAACAATCCCGGTGCGTGACTGTACATGTATGTAACTTCCGAAATAAATAATACTATTTCGTTTCATCGAAATAAGCGAATGAGATGTTTATTTTGAAAGTTATCAGAACGAAATGATTAAAGGATTTAGTCGCAAAGTCCAATAGATTACATCATCTTCAGTATAGTACGTCTAGTGTGTTGAAAAAGATCATGCAGTCGTTAACGAATTCGTTTGCGAGTTATCGCAAAATTGTATGGACATTGAGACAGCGCCGCTAGCGGAACGTTTGCACGACTGCCGCGGTCGACCCGTCTCCATGCGATTCCGCGATAACTCGCAAACGAATTCGTTAACCACTGCCTGACAGTTTTGAGCACGTGGAGAGAATGGATGAATCAAGGATATGTGAGTAAATTTACAAGGGAAGTGTGTTAGGGCAAGTCGGTCGAGGGCGCCCTCGAAAAACGTATACGGAAAAATACTACTAAATTCACCCTGTTCTTCTCGGGTGATATTAATAGGGTGCACCCAATACTTTCTTTTTCTTTTAGAAGCTTCTAAGCTCCACAAAACAATAATTCTTCATCGAAAAATGAACTCTCCAGTGACATGTTGTACGTGGGGCATACTGAAAGTTTCTGGAACTGGCCACTTACAATTAAAAATTTAAAAAAGCAACTATGGGATTCGAAAATGGAAC